>JAUIMM010000689.1:2817500-3030000 GCA_031769625.1 Taudactylus pleione
TTAATAAAAAAAGAAACAATAGTAAAGGTATGATTTTTTACAACAGTGTGGACAGGACCTTAACCCCTTCAATGCTGAGTCTATTTTGACACTGTTTGGGGTGGTCACATTCCAACGTTCATATCAGTAATTGTTTATGTAGTACCCACACAAATTATATCTCGTTGTTTTCAGAAGACTTTGAATTTATAAAGAATAACATTCGTTTTGCCTTTGTCCTGTGGGGAGAAATAAGCAATCTACCCAATATGGCAATAAATTGCTTTTGTAGTAAAATTGCAAGTACAGTAAGTGAACTGAAACAAATGTATTTTTTATCAAACAAACACCTTCCCACCTTCATCATTAATCCACTTTTCCAAAACCGTAATAAAATCTGGACTTAAAAATAAAATAATGAAATGTAATATCATTTTCATGTGTTTAAATAAAATGCCTTAAATGAGTGGGAATAAAACAGTAGTCAAACGAGGAAAATAGACAACCTACAGTACATCATTGATTGAGAAGATTCTAGTGTTTCTTGATCCCAGAACAGGGAGATCTAGGTATTACAAACTCCCATCTCTGGACTATTGCTTTCTGTAGTATACAGTAGAATATTACTGTCTGGTGATTACAAAAAAAATAACTAATAAGACGGAGGGTGACCCCAAGTAGGAAAGTGACAGGATGGCCAACATTGTGCACATTGATTGCCCTCCCCCATCCGCCCTCTCTACTAGTGTTTATGCACTGTAAGTTGATATTACCAGACATTAATAAGAAAAGGGACACATTGCTTGAAAGAGAGGACTCTCCTCGTTCAAATAAGGATGTTGTAGACAAGATAGAGGAAATATTCCTCAATTCTCTAGTAATCACAGGTGATCACATCATTCCAAAGAGGGGACACCCCTCTTTCAAACGAGTCTCTCTCTAAGCTGTGGGTATACAAGTCCTAGTATTATATGATGTGACTTAAAGTTCCACAACAGCTACAGAGTATCACTCTCCGGACCTTAATAACCACTTTCTTACTGTCCAGGCTAACACTGATGTCTACTCGCGCTGTGCATCACTCGAGGTTAGCACAGAGGTCTGCTCACACTGCACATTGCTCCCGGCTGGTGCTGAGGTCTGTCTGTGCTGCTCATGCCCCGTCCGCGCAGTGTCCTGTCACTGAGCATGGAGATGGCCCTCCGCCACCCCTTGCTCACAGCGTGTCTTGCCAGCATGATGACACACATAAACCACAGTATGGGCACACCCATGTTGGACTGTCACCAGAAATTCTTCCTCCACTCAGAGCGCTGCTCCTAGACCAGCTGATCACAGCATATAATCCCTCGGGATCCTCCCCTATATATTACATTTCCTAAATGACCTCTGTTACCAGTACAACGTTGCTTCTTGCTGAAGTTACAGCTCTGTGCTGAGCTCCTAGGTACTCTGTATCTGAACAGTCCCAATCGGTTATATCCAGTTCCTAAATCTAGTAAACAAGTCTCCTATACAATCTTGCACACCAGTCTGGTATTACCACTGAGACTTGTTCTTACAGCCTCCATCGCTCCCATCCGATGCCTCCAACATCGGACGCTTATCAATTAAGTTCTTCAAATCATCAATGTCAATCTCAACCGATCAAGTTAATCAACATTGGACACATATCAATTAAGTTCTTCAAATTCATCAACATCAGTCCCAACCGATCAAGTTAATCAATTCATCAACATCGGTCTCAAACTGCTCCAGCTCTCAATCCAGCATCATCGGTCCCAATCCGACCCATTACTTTAGTATTATATATCAAGTTCCATTCCAACCTGCTGTTCAATAAAGACATTCTATTCCTGTCCTCGCCTTCCGGCCCATCACCCACTAACTTATCTCTACCTCCTCACATCAATACATGAGGAAGCCCTGGCTCAAGCCACTCAAGTTCCTTCACGCCTCTCAAATCCCTTCTTCAGCCTCCCACGCCTGTTCCAACACAAACCAACCCGCAGGCATGACACAGAGCTTGAGGTTGCCCAACTTTTTGGTACATGGTACTAACTTTAATGTATGGGGGTCGAGGGAGGCATGGTGTAAATATACAGTGTATGGCACCTGGGCTTTGGTGATCTTTGATACGGGACAGTAATTATTTGTATGCATTATAAATAAAAAAATAATAATTTGCAAGAGCATATCAAGGGAATGGTAGTGACCAAGACCAATGAAATTAGTGGAGGGAAATGGATACTGTATTTGTGATGGTTATTTGTTGAGGGGAATCCCCTCTTTCAAATGACGTGACCCCTAAGAAGTTCTTCTCCGGTGATCATGTGTGATCACCAGAAAACAACCCTGCACTGCAGAAATCATTATGAAGTCCAGGAATGGGAGTATACGAGTTATGTACATTATGTCAATGAGAGCACTGCAATCAATGCTCTTGTTGGCACCATAATCCTGGCACCACATTGTTGACACCATTAATATACTAATTAAAGCATTTTAACACTGTTGGCAGTATACCTGTAAACATGCTGGGAAATCAGAATATTTACAGTTATACTACCAACACAATTAAAATGCTTTAATTTGCATTTTAGGAGGGTCTACATAGTGGTGCTGGGATTATGATGCAGATGAGAACATTGTCTGCAATATTCTTGTCAATATTATGACTTCATAACAGGGAATATCCCATCCTGGCGTCAATAAACTCAGATGCACCCTCAATTGAAAGAGAGAAGTCACCTCTTTCAAATGATGTGGTTAATGTCTGGTGAGTACAGATAATAATACCCTATATTATACTAAGCATTAAGAAGTCCAGAGATTGTCCGGCGGATTAATAGAGAAGGAATAGCCGCTGAATATTTCTTGGTGGTGGTTACAAACACACACACACACACACTTGCTTTTAGTTCACTTTCTAGCAATTACAATATAAAATATTGTCTTTGCCTTATGGAGGAGAAATAAGCATACTAATGCTATTTTCTAATAATGCAAAGTCTCCTAAAGAAAACAATATCATTTGTGTGGGTACGGTATAAATAATTACGATTATTGATGTTGGAATGATAACAGTCCAAAAAATGGAAAATATGCTCAGTAACAAAGGAGTTAATACTATACTGTCCTCTAGGTCGGCTCCGGGGCTAAGAGCACCCTGTGCCAGCCGAGTGCTCTGCGCTCCTTATTGCACGCAGCGCAGCCATGTGCGACCGAAATTGGGGTGTGGCCTAATTATCATAGGCCATGCCTCCTTACGTGACGTTATCTGAGGGGCGTGCCCGCATGTCACGCCTCCAAATAATGTCAGGCTTGGGGGAGCGTCGCTAGATGGGCTTCCCCCAGCCCTCTCACGGCACTGAATGGATGCCGCGCGGATGCGCACAGCATCCATTCCGACTCCGAGGTCTAGTCTCCACCGCAGCGGTGGGGGTCCCCAACCCCTCAGATTTGACCACCCGCTGAAATCGGGATGCTGGGGAAGGGTGCGCTCTCTATGGGTGGCGTCCCTGTTTGACCGCTCAGGTCGAACACCCCTAGAGCCGGCTGTCCTCAATAATATGTTGTGGAAGCATGACTGTATTGAACAAATAGTTTAACTTTTCTCTTCATACTCTGCATTCAACTTTTTTTTTTATTTTTGTATGCTACTTCTGTAATGTCCTTGGGGCGGGAGAATGTAGGTCTATGCAAAATTATATTAATACAGTTGAAAACAAAACATTTGCATGCTCCCATCTCTATTAAGCTAGTTTTACCTTTGCAGTAGGTAGCAGATCAGTTCTCCATGACAAGTCTTCAATTTGTACACTAAAATAAATAATGGTGTACTTAAAAAACAAACATAAAAATATGTAAAAATACACAATATAAACGGTTTTCACAAACATTTGTATCTGAAGATTTAAAATAATGTAATCTTTAAAATGTAATCTTATTACTGTTATATTTACTGAGTTATTTACACTGAAAGTCTAAAGAAATTTGTTTTTATTACTATAAATGATAAATTTAATGTACTTTGAAAAAAAATTATACATGAAGAAATTTAACAATGGTAAAATCCTTAACTGTGCAGCTAAATGGTTTTACACTTCTCATTGTCACCCTAGGTTTGACACTTTATCAACAGGTATTTACTGTATGTAGTGAGACCCCTGCGGCATCCCCCTAATGACTAATTAAGCAATTGGAAGTTCCACTTAGCTTAATTTGTCACATGTACACACAAAGACATTAAGAGTTTTTGTTTTATTTCTGTCAGCAGACAAATAACCTACCAGTATTATTATTTTATTAATAAGGCTCCATAATGGTTGTGCAGGGGATCGGTATGCATTACCACCAGCCGCATGGCCGGCGGTTCAAATCCCGACCGCAAAAGCCCAGCAGAGGTGAAGATCCCGACTGCGCTAAAGGTAATTATAAACTAACGTAACCCCCTCTAACCCTAACTTAGGGGTGCCTAAACCTAACCCCCCCTTCCCCGCTGCCTAAACCTAAGTCTCCGGGGGGGGGGGGTGCCTAACCTTAAAATCCCCCCGGGGGTGCCTAACCCTAAACCCCCTTACCCTAGCCTAACCCTAACCCTCCCGGGGGGCTGCCTAACCCTAAGTCCCCCCCGGGAGCCCCTAACCGTCCCCGCGGCTGTCCGCGCCCGGCTTACGTTTGATCGGGATGTCGGCCTCCCGGCGTAGGGAAAATGACAGGCATTGGGATCTCAACGCCTGTCATTGAACCCTTGCCGGGATTAGACAGTCGGGAAGCCGCCAGTCGGGATTCCGTCCATCAGCTTCCCGACTGCTTCCCTTCTGTAGCACTGTATAAATGGAAACAATGGCAATAGGATACATACAGTAAGTACACACTACAGTATTACAGACAGTATAATTGTGCATAAAAGACAAAGGTTAGAGGGCCACATGATATTACAATCTATGGTTGACTTTGGGGGAGATTTTGCAAAGCTTGGAGAGAGATAAAGTAGAGAGAGCTAAAGTAACAACCAATCAGCTCCTAATTGTCATTTTTCAAACAGAGCCTGTAAAATGACAGTCAGGAGCTGATTGGTTAGTGCATTCTCTCTCTACTTTATCTCTCTCCAAACTTTGATACATCTCTCTCTCCAAAGTGTGATCTATCTCCTCCGAGGGAGATTTGTAAAAACATGTAATGTAAGAGATCCCTGAGTACTTGAGTTGAGAAGCACTGATCTAAGTGGCTTAGACCATGGAATAATAATTAGTATTACAAAATAGTGGTCATTCATATCAGCTTAATGGTTTTTCACAGGTGCTTGTAAAGGGCGGGTGTTTACTCTGGTTCCTGTAGTGCTATTTGAAGGTTTCTGGGGTACTTCCTAGCTGAGTTGGCTCTCAACATAAATATATTTATGTATGTGTTGTTATCATGTGGCCAAACAATATGCAATCATGACCCAGAGTGGGTGCTATTATGTAGCGTTAGGGAGGCAGGTACAGAGGAGCCTTGACGTGGCCCGGCGCTTAATCATGTAATTGCAAATATATGCAACAAAGACCTCTGGATTTCTATTAGCATGTAGTATTCAAGCTTTTTTAGCTGCTTTTTTAGCAGTGCGCTGGAAGAATAATAATTGGTGCCAGACAGGGTGGTTTGTGTGCTCCAGAAACGGCGGATCTGCAGGAATTCTTGCACGATATACTTAACAGAGAATGGTGCATAAAACAACAAACAACCAGTAAGCAGCAGTACAGTTGGAAAAAGCCTGGGTAATAAGAGAGTTCAGAGGAGGGTGGCCAGGCCGGTTCAAACTAACAATAAAGTGACAGTAACTGAAACACCCCTGAGTTACAACAGTGTATGCAGAATAGTATCTCTGAAAGAAGAGCATGTCAAATTATAAAGTGGATACTCCCAGTGGCATAGCTAGGGTATCTGGAGCCCAGGACAAGAAAAATGGAGCAACCCACCCCAAGTGCGCATGCAGAAGCCGCATGTGACGAGAAAATGGGTGTGGTCAACTGTCACAAGGGGCGTGGCCACTGAAAACTGTGGCTTGTCAACATGACACACACCCTTTTTCTCATCACTCTGGGAACATTCCTTTCCGTTCCATATGCACCTTAATACCCCGAGTAGTAATGCCCTTCTTGCAATGCCCACTGTAGTAGTGCCCCTTATGCAATGTCCCTAGTAGCAGTGGCCCATGTAGTAGTACCCTTTATACAGTGCCCCCCGTAGTGCAAACTTATACAGTGCCCCCATTAATGCACCCTTATATACAGTGCCCCCAGTAGTGCCCCCTTAAACTGTGCCCACCTATGCAGTGCACCTTATACAGTCCCCCCTATGCAGTGCCCCCAGTAGTGGTCCATCTTATGCAGACCCCCAGTAGTGGTCCATCTTATGCAGACCCCCAGTAGTGGTCCACCTTATACGCAGGGCCCCCAGTAGTGGTCCACCTTATACGCAGGGCCCCCAGTAGTGGTCCACCTTATACGCAGGACCCCCAGTAGTGGCCCACCTTATGCAGGGCCCCCAGTAGTGGTCCACCTTATGCAGGGCCCCCAGTAGTGGTCCATCTTATGCAGGCCCCCAGTAGTGGTCCACCTTATGCAGGGCCCCCAGTAGTGGTCCACCTTATGCAGGGCCCCCAGTAGTGGTCCATCTTATGCAGACCCCCAGTAGTGGTCCATCTTATGCAGACCCCCAGTAGTGGTCCACCTTATGCAGGGCCCCCAGTAGTGGTAACCATTATGCAGGCTCCCAGTAGTGGATTTCAATGACTATAAATAAAAGATATTGGAAACCTTGTGAAACACTCATATATACAGTCTTATATATAACATTATCAAAATCTTTTTTTATATGTATTTTTATGTGTGTAAACATTATTGTCTTATGTGAATATAGCTGCTATATGCGTATAATTTATTTATTTTTGCATTTAACATGCTGTATAGTTATGTTTTAAATTAAAAAAACATTTTGGTACTACATAACAAGCCTCCTGTTTATTAATAGAGAGCAAACTATGATCTATGAAAGATTATTAAAGAAAGAATAAATTAATACCAGTGCAGCAATTGCCTTTTTTCCTTCTCCTTTGTTATGTATATTGGGGGTCCTAACTAGACTCCAATTACTTGCAGCAGATATTAATTAAATATTATTAAACTATCTCAGTGCCAGGAATTGTAATGATCTCACTACATTGCATGTTGTTTTTTTATGAAAAAGTGTCTGCTACCCAATTACCAAACTGGATTACAAACCGCTCTAATTTAAAAAAGGAGTTCATTGTTTTATAATGCAGTGGACTCTGCTTACGAAAGGTGAGAACCTAAAGTACTGAAAGAACAACGCACCAGACTAAAATATATTCAAGAAAAAATACAAGGTAACCTATGTATATATCAGGCGCAAAGTGAACACACTTTAAATATGATTAATTAACAGCTATAATGCAGCTCCCACTTAAAGTGCTGGGAACACTTACTGTATATGACTATACAAAACTTAGTAAAATCAGTGTTCTCCCCAGGCTGTTTTTGGCGGGTGCATCACTCGGCAAGAAACCGCCTACCACCCGGCACTTTGGGAGCCTGCAATTGGGGACAGTAACTGGGAGCTGTATAAAAAGGACCAGGTCCTACAGACTTTGCAGCTTTTTCATAATCAGATGACTGGGCCCCTAATAAAAGAGGAGAGTAAATATATAAAATGTTATTTCAAGTTTAAATCATAATGTCATGGTTTAAAAAAAAATTTTATTGAAAAGGCCTCCACCCGGCTATGTTGATGCCAACCGGCTGGAAAAAATTTCTGGGGAGAGCACTGAAAATACAGACCAAGGGAGTGCATATAAAATAAGTATTGTTTATTATAACATGAAAAAAATCACTAAAAGATAATAAAACAATGATGAATAGAAACAATGTCTATAGACAATAAATGCCACTGATTGGTCTAAAATTTCGGGCATATAATTGACACTTAGATAGTGAGGTGTTCCAATTAATTTTATATTATGGCAAAGGTACCAAAAAGTTCACGTGCTCACTCTCCAAAAACGTAATCTCACCACCAATGTTGATGCCCAGCAATATATGTCACAAAAAGGCTGCGGCCTCTGTGTATTACACTCCCCGGATGTTTACAGATTGTCCCCGCCTGAATACAATGTAGCAGCGGTCCTGGAAGAAACGCATCCACGGCCTAATGTAATATGGAGCGAGACTCAGCTCATGCTGTGAGTAAACGTGCACAGTTCAGCGTCCAAGGTATCTCACCAATCACAAGTTAAATGTCCAGCAGCCATTTAATGTAGATTGCAAGGACAGCTGATAAGATATATGATGAAAGATGATGTACAAGTTAAAACGTGCCTGATGTGAAAAACACGATCTGAGTGAGGATGTGAAAAAGTCTGACCTGTCACCATATATTGACAGGTGGTACACCTTAGGCACTTGTAACAACCTGGTTGCTTAAACAGAAAGGCTAAGGGTCTCTTGCCTACAGAAAGCTTCCTTCCTTAAGAGGCAAGAGACCCTTAGCCTGCTTCACTAGGAGCAGGAACATCAAAGATGTAGTAGTTCATGCCAATATTTCCAATTTCGATACGAGCAATAGCAACACTACTAGTACCTTTCTGTTTAAGCAACCAGGTTGTTACAAATGCCTAAGGTGTACCACCTGTCAACATATGGTGACAGGTCAGACTTTTTCACATCCTTACTCAGATCGTGTTTTTCACATCAGGCAAGTTTTAACTTGTACATCATCTTTCATCATATATCTTATCAGCTGTCCTTGCAATCCACATTATATAGGGAAAACCACCAGAACAATGAGAGAATGTATGGCCCTACATAGTTCCACCATCAAAGGAGCCCTTGCTGGCAGAACTGTGGATCAACCGGGTTGCCAGGCACTTCGCCGAGAAGAAACACAATCTCTCCGACCTCAGACACATGGCTATCGACCATGTACCCAGGACAATCAGAGGCGGCGATAGAGCAACTCGCCTCCTTCAGGTCGAAGCCAAATGGATTTTCAATTTAAACACCATTAGTCCAGCAAGCCTTAACGAGAAGATCTCGTGGAGTGTGTTCAAATGACATCACACCTCTGTTCATATTTCATTTCTTCATTATTTCATTTTTCAGACATTTATTCCACCAAGGACAGGTTAAGTTTTGCTCTGGTCCATGATTATGCCCCCAATTCCTCCTTTATCCCATTTTATGTTCATGCCTATTGGCCCTATGAACGTCTGCCCACACCACCTCTGTTGGACATTCATAATTTTATCGTCGCCACTATGCCTGCTTTTGTGTCTACCTATTTTTCACACATGCATTTTAATGTATCTTGTCCCTCCTTTCCCAGTTTCTTTCTTTGTTTCCTCATTCTCCGTTCCTTACCTCCCCATTTTCACGTTCCTTTGTTTTTCTTGCTCTTTTCCATGCTGTTTCTTTTCTCTCTTCCCCTTTTTTTTTTTCTCTCTTCCCCCTTTTTGCTTTTTCTCTTGCCCTTTCTTTCTTCCTGTTTACATTTCCCACTTGGGTTCCTCTTTTTCTCCCCCCTTCTTTTTTCCGCCTCTTTTCTTTTCCCTGTCCTTCTTCACTTGCGTATCATCTTTGCATTTTTATACACATCATCATACAGGCAGTGAGCGGACTTATTTTGTATTTATATTTGCTTTATTCTATGTGGCTTACAGTATTTATGTATCCATGTATAAACGTGTTCACTATTGCTTTATTCACTCTACACATTTCTATTGTTTCTTTTCTTCACCAGGACGACAAGCCGCGTCACTGCGCTGGCGTCCTGGTTACCTAGGTGACCAGTGACTCACGGCGCGATTACGTCTTCAGTGCGGAACTCCGGCTGCGTCACGTGGGGTCCTGGGCGGCGTCCGGTCACACGCACTCTGGCGGGCTTCTCCGGGTTTAAGGTAAGTGCTTTTTCTTCCCAATTTACTCTATCTACCTTGACAAAGGGGCGTGTGAACCCTGAAACGTTGGTGCTATGTGACATTAAACTTTCTTGACAGTCTTCGAGTGCCGCTGACCATCCACTGTTATATATATATATCCTGCTCCCCTTGAAGAAGTCCAAAAAGACAAAACTCATTGGAACCTCCTCTACCCACTACTATTTGGACTAAGGGCCTGATACAGAGTTGGGAATAGAGTGAGATATCTCTCTCAACTGTGAACTTGAACAAACCAGGTGAATATAAAGCGTATAATCACTCAATTGGCCTATACTTTCCAGTGGTAGTGACCTGGAGTAAAATTTTCACTATTAAACAAAAAGATAGTGAATCTGCACACAGGGATAGAAGATATAAAGGATGATGTACATCACAGGGAGGTAGCTGTTACGGTACTAATGGATGGTCTCAAAGATAATCTAAAGACCAGGGTGCAAACCTCTCTACCTAACTGGAGAGGAATCACTGTAGATGCACTTAGAGAATCTGCCATAGAACATGACAAGAACATTTCCAGGAAGAAAGAGGCACACAGTGAGAAGTTGATGGCAGTGAGAATTCAGGCTTTAGAGGGATTACCTACACAGTCACATAACTACAACACATACCAACAACGAAGTTATACAGCAAGGTGTTTTAATTGTAACCAAGAGGGGCACATAAGAAGGGATTGTAAATTGAGAAATCAGGGGCCACCTAAGAAGGGAACACATAGATACACACAGAGAGGGCACTCAGGAAATTTCCAACAGTTACCTGCTCACATAGTGACAACAAACGCTCTGCTGGAGGATGATAGTCAGTGCTAGGGGTCAGCTCATACCTGTAGTCTACAGCCAATCACGTTAGCTGAGAATACTAGGGAAGAACCTACAATGACAGTTGATATATCTGGTACTAAACACACTTTTCTTGTAGATACAGGGGCGACCAGATCAGTGATAAATTCTCCATTTAATTTACCGGCTACCAACAAAACCATAGCAGCAATGGGAGTAACGGGGAGGGTACAGCAGTTACTATCAGGCCGCTGCAAACCAAGCATTCTTTTCTCTTGGCAGCGGCGACTCCTACTAACCTGCTGGGAAGGGATTTGCTGTATAAAATGGGATGTGTCATATACTGTACCACTGATGGTATATTCCTAGAAATACAAGAAAAGGTTGCGCATGAGGTACAGGATATATTGGAGACACCACAAAGGTTAATGATGCACTCTACCGTTCCAGAACAAAGTCCATCTCAGGTAAATGTTATTGCAAATACCGGGTTTCCTCTGGACCAAAGATGGACAGGACACTGGATTGATAGCAAATGTATCTCCTGTAATGGTTAACTTGAAGAGTGGTAGGCAGGCTCCAAAAATTCCTCAGTACTCATTAAAGCCAGAGGTGGGGCTAGGGGTGTATCCCATAATTGAGAGGTTACTGCAAAAGAGGATTTTAATTCGTACAGGTAGACCAGCCAATCAGCCCCATTTTTCCAGTGAAGAAGGCTGGGGGGAGGGGCTATAGATTAGTACAGAATCTTAGGGTGGTTAACAAAGTTGTTGAGAGCCAATTCCCCATAGTGCCCAATCCAGCTGTCATCCTCATGCAGATTCCACTGTCTGCAACCCACTTCACTATCATTGATGTATGTTCTGCATTCTTCTCTGTTCCGCTTCACCGTGACTGTCAATATCTATTTGCATTCTCCTACAATATACATGGACACGATTGCCCCAAGGTTTCATAGATAGCCCCAGTATTTTCTCTCAGGCTTTACACGACTGTTTGCAATTTTTTCAACCAAGCAATGGGTCTGTTCTCATTCAATATGCAGATGATTTGTTGTTGTGCTCTGATTTGTTTATGTCATGTTTAAATTATACTAAACTGTTGTTGCTTCATCTCTCACAAACAGGGCACAAGGTTGCAAAGGACAAATTACAGCCATGCCAGACTAAGGTCAAACACTTGGGACACTGTCTAACCCAGGGGCTAAGATACTTGACAACGGACAGAATCCAGGCCATGCAGAAAATGACACTGCCGCAAAACCAGCAGCAAATCCGTACCTTCTTGGGCATGTGTGGATACTGCAGGACATGGATCCCAAGTTTTACAATTTTGGCAATACCATTGCAGGACTTAGTTTCATCCTCAAAACCCGACCGTGTCACACACACTGATGAAACAGATCAGGCTTTCCTTAACCTTAAGCATAGTCTGACAGGAGCACCTACCTTGGGAATACTAGATTATGAAAAACCCTTTGCGTTATATTGTACAGAAGCTGATGGCTCTTAGGAACTTTATGACAGAAGCAGGCACACCAGTAGCACATTCACACCACATAAAAGGACTTCTGATAGCAATCCAGCTACCAAAGGCAGTAGCTGTCATCAAATGCAATGCCCACACATACGAAGAAGACCCGGTGTCAATGGGCAATAACAGAGCAGATGAAGCTGCCAAATGGGGAGCAGGGTTACACATAAACATAACAACTAACAAAGTGATGGTATTCCAGACAATAGACACATTCATTGAAATGCAAGATTTGTGTTACCTACAGGAAAAGGCGGTCTGGAGATCGAAGGGATGTGGTCAGGAGTACTCTGGACTCTGGAGAGATATACAAGGGAGGCCTGTTGCTCCCAAGGTATACTACCCAAGATTAGCTGAGGCAGCACAAGGTCTGACTCACCTGGGAAAAGAAGGTATGTGCAAGTTGGTCAGAGTATATTGGTGTGCACCAGGCTTTTCTTCTCAAGCTGGAAAGAGAGCAATGTCCTGTCTGACTTGTTTGAGGGAAAATGTCGGGAAGACAATACTCACCGAGCCATCCCATATCCCTCTGACAGACGGGCCTTTTCAGGTAATACAAATTGACTTCATCCAATTACCATTTTGCAGGAATCTCAAGTATGCATAAGTTTGTACTGATGTATTTTCTAATTGGGTAGAGGCATATCCATCTGCCACTAATACTGCTGTTTTTACGGCTAAGAAGATTGTTCAGGAGTTTGTATGCAGATACGGTATCCCTAGGATCATGGAAAGTGATAGGGGTACTCACTTCACTGGTGATGTTTTCCGGAACATGCGTAAGCTTATGGGAATCAATAGTAGACTTCACACCCCTTACCAACCGCAAGCCAGTGCGAAGGTGGAGAGAGTGAACGGTACCATTAAGAATAAACTGAGTAAGATCATGGCTGAAACTGGATTAGGATGGCCAGAAGCCTTACCGCTCATCCTCCATAGCATCAGAACCACTCCCAGATCTCCTCTTAATCTGTCCCCCTTTGAGATACTGTTTGGGAGGCAACCTCATTTGATTATAAGTCCACAGTATGATTTGAAGAGTAATAATGAGGTTACTGTGTGATATCTTATAAAAATGAGTAGACAGCTGAAACAACAGCAACAGAAACTGAAAATGTTGTTACCTGATATGCCAGAAACAAACGGTCATGATGTTGAACCTGGAGAATATGTTATGATCCGTAATTTCTTACGCTCAGGTTGTTTGACAGACCGGTGGGAAGGTCCTTACCAGGTGTTGATGAAAAGTACCACATCTGGTTGAAGGTAGCAGAAAGAGATACCTGGGTCCATTCCACTCACTGCAGAAAGGTCAACCACTCGAAGGAGGTACAAGGCGAAGTCGAGACAGACAACATGGACCTGTCGATTGTGAGCCTGTTCCGGGAGAACTAAAGACTGCAGTGAAAACACCTGAGCCAGAGACGCATACAAATTACTATTCCAGCAATGGAGTGGCAATCTGTGTCTGTTTCTTTTTCTCGTTCAAGGGTTCCTCTCATTCTTATTTGTTTCAGGATTTCCTATTTCTGTGACGGAGGACAGATGACGGAGGGGGAGGATGATAGTGATGTCACTAGAGTGGAGTCGGAGGAGCAATAAAATGATCAGGGCAACATATGGTCAAACTCAGTTCAGGGATTGTTAAGAGATCTGTTAGCCATGGAACTCTGAGGCAGTGTGAGGGGCTATTGTCTGAGGAATATTGTATTTGTGAGTACTGTGGATCCATAGTTGATGAGAAATGCATCCAACAATGCCAGTCCAAGAGTAATCTGTATTTGGGCGAGTATCCTTTAGAGGATTACCATTCCTTAGTGGGTAAGGTTCTAAACCAAACTGAATGTTGGGTGTGCTCACAAGTACCTCAAGGACAGAGTAATTCGGGATTAGTGCCATACCCATTAAAGTTAGCAGAGGTACTTGAAATTACATGGAGGAAGACCGGTGAACAAGAAATATAATATATCTAGACCCCCTAGTCTTAAACTCCACCAGTACCATGTAGATAGATCCCTGGTATGCTTAAATCTCACAAATTTCAGAAAACCAGGAAATTGGGAGACGATCTGGAACAATCAGACAATGACCTATTCACACAGAGCTGATAATGAGCCTATCGATTCTATACTCGTACGCAGAATTATTGCAAATGGGAGATACTTCCGTTACAGGTACACGCGTAGGTACGACAAAGTAATGGTTGGCAGAGTATCATTAGGGTACTGTGTAAATATTCTACAACCAGAAACGTGTACCAGTCAAATGGGGGAAATGGGGGCAGGTTTGTTTGTCAGAATAATGTGTTCAATGATAATGATGCATTTTGTTCCTTACGTTCTCCCAGATGATGTGTATTTCATATGTGGAAGGAAAGCGTACAAGTTGCTCTCTCCAAAATCTGAAGGTTTATGTTATCTTGTAAGGCTGCTACCAGAAATCATGACCCTTACACATGATGAAATGATTGGTATCCATAAAACCGCTCCACCCCCATACATACACACTCAGTATGAACATCGTGACAAAAGAAATATGATTCCTGGTGAAGAACATACAGCCACACAGTTGATTAGTGAAACAATTGGCTTCCAAATTTTGGTAGCATTAGATCCCATCAGGATCACTCGGGGAACTCTAAATTTTAGATACATCCAAGACCTGGCTAAATTAATAGACAACATCACCGAGATGTATGATGACACATTCAGGTATATGGGTAAGGAGCTACAGGCTTATAAAAAGGAATTGGTACAACATAGGCTAGTGTTAAACTAACTGACAGCTATTACTGGTGGATATTGAGGCACTTTGGCCAACCAATTTGGTGTCAAGTGTTGCACGTACATCACCAATAATACTAATGACCCCAAAGAGGTGATTGACCGGAGAATGGATGAAATCCTACAACTGAAGTGGGAATTTCAGAAGGACCATAATACTTCCTTGTATGAGACTGAGGTAAAGGTAGAGCAATGGTTCTCGTGGTTAAACCCTGTCAAATGGTTTGCCGGTCTGGGAGAGTGGGTACAGGAGATAGTTGCTAGTATGGGTAAGCTCCTTATTCTTATACTGGTTGTCATTTTAGTAATTGGTTTATGTGTCAGATGCGTTCTTACTATGGTAAAATGTGGAAAACGTACCACCAAGGTAAACCGTGAAAATGAAATCATGATGGTCGTGAGTGGTGGTGGTATAGGTAACTAAGGTTGATAAAGAACAGCATTACAATCCTGAAATTGAATGTACCATCAGATAATAACATGTGAATAGGCTTGGTCATGTATAATAAAATGTATTGTAAATGTTCCGTTAAACATCATAGATAATGCAGTCTCAATTCCCCCCAAACTACCTTTATAGGTTCGATGAGGTCCCACATCCTACCAATGGTCCCCTATAGATCCGCAGATGGCGTATAAGGGTTGTTTTACCCTTTTCTGAAACGCATTATTGACGGTTCCATGACCGAGTTCTGTCATACCATTTAGAACATTGAATACTAATTTATTATGCATGACTAAAAGAGGTTAAGATTAGAATGTGATAGTTTTATGTTTGCTATCAAAGGGTGGACTGTTAAATTCAAATAACACTGCACAACAATGAAAATGTTTCCGATGTTGAAATAGTTACTTCTAATTGATTTCAGCATGCAAAGAATGAAAATAATATTTAAAACTCTCAGTTAGCTCTGAATTCCGAGATATAGCTCATTTATGACGATGTAGGGGTATTCCTAGTGAAGTGGGCAGAATGAAGAGAATCTTACCAGCAATCTGCGTTCCGCGCAGAGGGGGTGGGGCCTAATGACCCAATTAAATGAATCTATTTGTCCCCTCCCCTATTCAAATATATGCGATTCACGGGATTACCCACACAAGACAACTGTGGTGCACTGAGTGACAAGCATAGTGAGCGATTCCACAAAGACATTTCAGCAATGGAACAAAGATATCAGGGTAGGTGAATCACTACTGTTGGACAGTGACAAGAAATGCCCCAGAAGAGGAGTACAAGCGACAAGCAAAGAGAAAGCACCCCCATGAATAGGCCACTATATTAGATAGTACCTTCGTATGCTGTATGTTTGCTCCGTTTTGTGTTCTTATTTGTAATTGATTGAATTAAAACTGTTATTTATTTTCTATCAAGAAAATATCAGAATATTTTAAAATAGCTTTTCACTATGACTATATTACTAATGTACATACAGTATAGTGCAAGTAGTGTAGCTCAAAAAATAGAGCTAGTAAAAACATTCTGAAATCATTTTAGGTTTTCTTGACTTCAAATTAGTAATGTATGACTATTTTTAGAAAGGAAACAAATTAAAAGTATTAATTTGTTGTACAGTGTACTTGGATATGATCGCTTACAATTATTATCTGCCGATCTATTCGTCTATGGTCGGATGACGTGTTACTAGGACGCAACTTTGCGTTGCGCAATCCAATGCGCACAAATGTGAATCCACAACACACATATACTGACGCACATAACACACGTATATTATATATATATATTACATACATACACAGACGCTAATATGCATATTCACATATATACGCACAGTTGCTACTTCTATACACAGACGCACATATGCGAATGCATGCATATAAAATGGTTCCCACACATTATAGTTAATAACCAGAGTTATTAAAGGTTTTGTTACCTAATAATCATGATGTAATATGTACTTAAATGATATCTAAGGTTCAGAAAACAGTGGCCATGTCATGTTTGGTATGTTTGGTATCATACTAAATCCCTGTTCATTCGCAGACATCCGTTTCTATCGGCAAAGAAGTCGCATCATGCGTCCGCTAGTTATGGATGATAGGAGTTATTGAATAGAATGTTATAACTTGTATGCAGTGTTGTAGCCAGTTTTAACCAGTTGTTCGGTGGGAAGCTACACAATGTTACCCCTGATGACATCGTATGAACTGACCAATGACCAGATTGACCAGAAGCAAGAACCAATGAGAACCTGTCAATTTGTCCCTTTGTTAACTCTGAAACCTGTAATTTATATAAACTGTGTACCTATCTCAGTGTACAGACATCTTCTTGCGACAGCAAACTTCTGGATTGATGACTGTATACTGGGACCAGTGCGCATGTATCGGCTGTACTATTTTCATTGCTTTCTACTTTAATTGTTAAATCTTATATCGTGTTACTTTTTTTACATAAATAACTTTTTGTGCTTTGGAACCACACGATTGGACTGGAAAGCAATTCTTTCTTAAGCGACTTGCAGCGCTAAATAGCGACAGAGGAATCAATAATATACATACACACACACACACACAGGTTGAGTCTCCCATATCCAAATATTCCGAAATACGGAATATTTTTAGCATGACTGAGAAGTGAAACCTTTGCTTTCTGATGGTGCAATGTACACAAACTTTGTTTAAAGCACAAAATTATTAAAGTACAGTATAAAATAACCTTCAGTTTGTGTGTATAAGGTGTTTGTGAAACAAATAAATTTCATGTATGTACACAAACTTTTTTTGATGCACAAAATTAATAAAAATATTGTATAAAATTACCTACAGGCTGTGCGTATAAGGTGTAAATAGAAAATACATGCATTATGTGTTTAGATTTGGGTCCCATTCCCAAGATATTTCATTATGGTATGCAAATATTCTAAAATACGGAATATTCCAATATCCAAAATACACCTGGTTCCAAGCATTTTGGATATGGGAGGCTCAACCTGTACACATATATACAGTCAGGTGCATAAATATTGGGACATTGACAGAATTTTCATATTTTGGCCTCTATTCACCACCACAATGGCTTTGAAATGAAACAAACAAGATGTGCTTCACCTGATTTGGATGTAATTACCCTCAAATTAAATCTGAAAGTCTGCAGTTGAAGAACATCTTGTTCGTTTCATTTCAAAGCCATTGTGGTGGCGAAGAGAGGCCAAAATATGATAATTTTGTCAATGTCCCAATACTTATGCATCTGACTGTGTATATATATATATATATATATATATATATATATATATATATCAAGTGTGAACCGGCACTCAAAAGATAGAGTGTAAATGTGCCAGGGGTGCCCTCTGTAAAAAATCCGATATCCATGCAAAAGATCAGCGGCACTCCTGGACTGTTATCATAGGCAAAAAGAAGTTTAATACATGCCACTTAGCCGACGTTTCAGGGCCAAGCACGACCCTTTTCTCAAGGCAGGCATTGCAATATTCAATTACATTATAAACAGCAGACACTAACGCTACTGAATCTTACCTTTAAATAGCAGTATGCTTCCTGTGAGCTGGCGCGGGCCGGGACAGGCAGAGGAGTTGGCGCGCACGCTGCGGCCGCTGTCCTCCGTGGATGACGTCACTCCGATACTAGTAGGTTGTCATAGACACAAGCCACGAGACGGGTATACTGTCTACCCGGCCCGCAACAGCTACAAAGAGAGGCACAACAAAACTTATTATCACAAACATGTAACACTTATAGCAAGTATAAGTGTTACATGTTTGTGTCCCCCACGGAGGACAGCGGCCGCCGCGTGCGCGCCAACTCCTCCCTCTGCCTGTCCCGGCCGGCGCCAGCTCACAGGAAGCATACTGCTATTTAAAGGTAAGATTCAGTAGCGTTCATGTCTGCTGTTTATAATGTAATTGAATATTGCAATGCCTGCCTTGAGAAAAGGGTCGTGCCTGGCCCTGAAACATCGGCTAAGTGGCATGTATTAAACTTCTTTTTGCCTATGATAACAGTCCAGGAGTGCCGCTGATCTTTTGCATGGATATCAGATTTTTGACAGAGGGCACCCTGGCACATTTACATTCTATCTTTTGAGTGCCAGTTCACACTTGGAATATATACATTTGGGATTGCAAGGTCCCGCTTGGAGCAAGGCACCAGTTATTTTTTTATTGGCAGTTACCTGTCTGGAGAGTACTAAACGCAGCATGGAACAGAACAGCTCCAATCTGCAGAGTGGTTGGGATAATCCGGCCGGATTCTCAGGAATCACTTTACCTAAGGGCATACTTCACAGCTTCACTAATGTGGAAGCTGAACACATTTTATTTAAAGAACATTGGCCCTCTACAGACCAAAATGATGATGCAAAGGATTATTATCATCAAATGTTGAAACTGAAAAAAAAAGAAACAGAATATCTCCTGCACGGAATATCCCTTTCAGAATATTATAGGGACCAAATGATACCGCGGGGATTTCGTGTGAAGAATGCTCCCACTATTGGGAGGCATAATCCTGACTTCTGTAGGAAATGGGTCGGAGTGGTCAATAAGTGCAGTATGGACTTAATGTTACTCGTTATACATGAAGCAGGGCTTGAACTGGCTAAGACTAGGGAGAAAATTGAGTCTCTAGCTGTTAAATCCAAAGCCAGTTTTGAATGTGAGGGCAATGCGGAATTACTACAAAAATTAAAGAAACAAAGCGATACATATCGCCATGAATTAATTAAATTCAAACGTAATAAAAAATCGGTGGTTTGCGATGATTATGAGAACAATGACGTGTACCGTTGGCTAACAGGTGGGGACATCAGATCTCAGCCATTTCAAAAACAAAGACAACCACGCCAAGGGTGGAGAGCTAGATGGGAAAATAAACATATCGAAACCGTCACGTCCAATAGCGACAGTGAGTTCGCAATTCGTGATTCAGACGAAAGTGTGGACATACAACCAGTCCCTTTAGATATAACAGCTATGGCAACAGGGGAGAGCGCCATAAAAGGACTTCCACCAGCCGGGGGGGTCAAAACGAGAGGAATAAAAGGTCCGTCCTCCAAAAAGAAAACCTAATATGCAATTTGTCATCTAGAATACTTACGGACATTTAGGTCAGTGTGCTTAATAAAGGCCTCTCGTTTGTCCCCAACAATGTTCATAATGACCTAACATGGCAGGTAGATCTACACCGGTTCTCCCGCAACCTTAGATTGAAAGGATTTTTTCAAACCAAGGCACCATTAGAATCTAATAATCCATTTACAACATTTTTACAAGCAAGTAGCACTTCCACGTTTGATCCCCAATCTACTAATACTTCGTTAAAGATCTTTAATCGCTTAATTGACGATTCCGTCTCTAGATACATCATGGCATCTTCTACTCAACACTACAATTTAACACGAAAGGAGAAAGAAGCTTTAAATAATTTGAGTACATATAGAGATATCATCATCCGCCCCGCCGATAAGGGGGGCACGATAGTGATCCAGGATTTGAAAGATTACATGAGTGAAATCGAAAGACAGTTAGCCGATACCAACACTTATCAGAGTCTGGCTAGAGACCCCACTGGTGATTACAAAAATGAGTTGGATCAGATCTTAGCGCAAGCAGAATATGATGGCCTAATCAGTGATAAGGTGAGACGGTCTTTAATACAAGAGTTCCCAGTGGTGTCAATAATATACTTGGTCCCCAAAATTCATAAGAACTTACAATCAACCCCGGGACAACCTATAATAATCGGCGAGGAATTCTTTGTACCAGCCTATCTCCATGTTTTTAGATACAATCCTCCAGCCTTTTGTGTCTGCACAGCCATCATATATTAAGGACACCACAGGCTTTCTATTGGCATTAAAAACGGTCACAGTGGTTCCACAGGACACCCTTATTTGCGTGATGGACGTTTCAAGTCTGTACACATCTATCCCCCATAACAAGGGAATAGAGACCATGAAAGCATTTATAGAACAACAGCGGATGACTATTCTGGATAAAACCCTGTTTTTACAGTTACTTGAATTAACGTTGTCACGCAACTATTTTCTGTATAATGGAAAATTTTACCAACAGGTGTCCGGCTGTGCCATGGGCAGTAACGTAGCCCCGAGTTACGCAAACGTCTATATGTTCAGTGAAGAACAAGATATGTTTTTTGCCAATGAAGAGATCAGCAAACACATTCTAATTTATACGAGGTATATAGACGATTTGTTCATGTTATGGACTGGTGGTATAACAGCGTTTGAGATGTTGATGCAACGAATTAATGACCGCGATTCACCTATCAAATTGACCTATACCTTTAGTACATCTACACTGAATTATCTTGATGTTCAAGTCACTACTGAAGAGGGCCGTATCAAAACAGGGGTATATTCCAAACCCACAGATCGCAATGCTCTGCTTGCGGCTAATAGTCATCATCCTAAATCACTTGTGAGAGGTCTCCCGAAATCACAAATGCTAAGAATTGCACGTATTTCAAGTGACCCCTACCATACTCAGCAAGAGTTGGAAAAAATAATTGATAAGTTTGTGACAAGGGGATATTCGCTACCTCTTTTAAGGAAACAAAGAGACGAGGTATTGTTACTTCAAAGAGATAGTTTATTACAACCTACAAATAAGGATAAAAGCAACACTATCCCTTGGAAACTCGAATATCAAACCAGCAGTCCAGTGATCCAGCGAGCTACACGGGCATTATGGCCCATAGATACATCAGACAAGGATTTACCTTGTTTTACAGGTAAACGACCGATGGCTTGTTTTACAAGAGGCAGGAATATTAGGGACATGGTGGTCCATACGGATATCACTGGATTTATTCAATCTTGTCAGGAAGGTCAAGTCACACGAGTAAAAGCACCAGGGTGCTATAAATGTACAAAATTTACCACGTGTCAACACATGTTGACAGGATCAACATTTAAACATCCTCATCGGGACCACATGTACCATATAAAACATGTTCTCACCTGCACTTCATCCTATGTAGTTTACTTGATAATGTGCCCGTGTGGTTATTACTACGTCGGAAAAACCATCAGGACTGTGAGAGAACGGATGGCTTTGCATCGGTCGGCCATTAAATCAGCCCTAATAAAAAAAGTGACTGAACAACCTGTCGCGAGACATTTTTTGCAAGCTGGTCATTCCTTGTCTGCTTTAAAACACATTTTAATTGACCATGTTCCAACTACATTAAGGGGAGGAAACAGAGGTGAAAAACTTCTGCGACTTGAAGCGTCCTGGATACATAAACTAAATACTATCCATCCTGCAGGACTTAATGAGAAACTGTCCCTTAATGCATTTTTGTAAAGAAAATAGTTATGACTTAGTGAGAGTACTTTGTAATGAGCCTTAGAGATATCATTTTGCAATGAGCAATACTTTTTATATATGTGCGCGCTATGTAAATAACTGGTAATAGATAAATTATGTTAGATAGATATATATATGTATATAATATAAAAACAATAATTGACTTACCATAAATTTTATATATATATATAATATAAAAACAATAATTGACTTACCATTTGGCTGAAACTTTATCAGCACAGCCAAAGATCCAACTGTGAGTGTACTATAAATAAGAAACAGCAGTTAAATTAGTTAATTTTAGTTATATTTTACATGGCTGTATGTTTAAAGTTTAACTTTTGCCTAAACAGAGTGAAGGTAATTTATAATGTGCAAAACAGTGCATATTGATATTCATAAGAGTGCAGGACAAAAAAACGGAGATGCCAAATTATATTTCTATTAGCATTCCAGGATTATTCCAATGCTATGAAGAAGTTGCGTGCATATAGATTAAGGGAAGTGTTTTGCTTTGTGTAAAGGTGCACAGTCATTTGTCCACCACAAAAAAAAACACAATCCAGAGCTAGTGGAAATCAGATTTTGCACCTTCCAGTTTGCCCAATTAAAAAAAAATTGCAAAAACACAGAAAATATGAGATATGGTAAGAACTTACCCTTGTTATCTCTATTTCTACGAAGTCCATAGGGTTCCACAGGATACCTTGGGGTATAGGTGTGACGTGAGTCGCAGGGCACCAAAGAGTTAAGCTTTCAGCCTCCCAGGATGCACTAGGTCCCCCTCCCCTACCCCGCCCCCGAGCCAAGGCACCTTAGTTAGTTACCAAGCCATAGGCCGGAGGAGGAGAAGGAAGAGAGAGAACAAAGATCTGGACACATACAAGAATCACATTCTCACCAGAGGGAGACGGAAAACCGGTGACCAGAGCAAAGCCCATCTGCAGCACAGGTGCGACAGGGCAGGAGTCCTGTGGAACCCTATGGACTTCGTAGAAATAGAGATAACAAGGGTAAGTTCTTACCATATCTCATATTTTCTACTTCAGGGTCCATAGCGTACCCACAGGATACCTTGGGGATGTCCCAAAGCAGTATCCTTTAAGTTTGGGCACGCTCCTGTCCAGAAAGGAGAATCCGCCGCCCGAAGGAAGCATCCTGAGAGGCGAAGGTGTCAAACCTGTAATACCTCACGAAGGTATGGACAGAGGACCACGTAGCAGCCTTGCAGATCTGGACTGCAGAGGCACCACGTCGAGCTGCCCACGAAGGACCCACAGACCTAGTGGAATGAGCCTTCAGAGAAGGAGGAACCGGTAGGCCTTCATGAAGATAAGCTTCAGAAATAGCCATACGGATCCAGGCTGCCAAAGTTTGCTTTGAAGCAGGCCAACCCTTTTTACGGAAGCCATAGAGGACAAACAAAGCGTCCGACTTCCTAAACGAAGAAGTGCGGTCAACATAAGTCCTTAAGGCCCGCACAACATCCAAAGAGGCCTCACCCACGGAAAGACCCGGTGAGTTAAAGGCTGGAACAACGATTTCCTCGTTAACATGAAACTGGGAACAACTTTGGGAAGAAACTCGGGCCGAGTGCGGAGCACTGCCCTGTTCCCATGAAAAACCAAGAAAGGGGGTCTACAAGAAAGAGCCCCTAACTCAGAAACACGTCTGGCCGAAGCAATGGCCAGAAGGAAAACAGTTTTAGCTGTTAGCCATTTAAGATCCACTGATCCCAGTGGTTCAAATGGCGGTCCTTGGAGAGCCCTCAGGACCACAGCCAAATCCCAAGGCGCCACAGGTGGAACAAAGGGCGGCTGAATGCGGACAACACCTTGCATAAAGGTGCGCACATCCGGGATTGTAGCAATCCTACGGTGAAACCAGACAGACAGGGCCGAAACCTGTACCTTCAAAGAAGCAAGGCGAAGCCCATGATCTAGTCCCGCTTGCAGGAAGGCAAGAATCCGAGACAGACGAAACTCCCGTGGTGCATAACCTCTCGGTCGACACCACTGGAAGAACGTATGCCACACGCGATGGTATATCCTCGCGGAAGACGGTTTCCGAGCTCGCAACATGGTATGCACCACAGAGCTGGAAAACCCCCGGGACCTCAGCATGGCCGTCTCAACAGCCACGCCGTCAAAGACAGCCGAGTCAGGTCCGGGTGACGACAAGGACCCTGAGACAGGAGGTCCGGTCGTAGCGGCAACCGCAGAGGACTGTCCACGGACAGACCCTGAAGGTCTGAGAACCAGTGCCGTCTGGGCCACGCGGGAGCTATCAACAGGAGCGTCCCTCCTTCCTGTTTGAATTTCCGGATTACCCGTGGAAGAAGGGAGACCGGAGGGAACAGGTATGCGAACCAGAACGTCCACCGGACGGACAGAGCATCCACCAGAGACGCCCCTTCGTCTCTTGTGCAAGACCCGTACACCGGCAACTTGTTGTTGTGCCGGGACGCCATGAGATCGATCTCTGGAAGAAACCATCTGTCCACCAGTAGTTGAAAAACGTCCGGGTGCAGGGACCATTCCCCCGGATGAACGTCCTGATGACTTAGAAAGTCCGCCTCCCAATTGAGCACTCCCGGGATGAAGACCGCTGATATGGCCGGAAGATTGCGCTCCGCCCAAACCAGGATCCGAGACACCTCTACGAGAGCCGCCCGGCTTCGGGTTCCTCCTTGCCTGTTTATGTAGGCCACGGTGGTAGCGTTGTCCGATTGGACCTGTACCGAGTGACCCTGGAGAAACCGATGTGCCTGCTGGAGAGCATTGAAGACCGCACGGAGTTCCAAGATATTGATTGGAAGCTCCGCTTCTGTCGGCGTCCACCTGCCCTGGAACAGATGTGGACCCGAAACTGCTCCCTAGCCCCGAAGACTGGCGTCCGTTGTCAACAGGACCCAATTTGGAACACAGAACGGACGTCCCTCGCTGAGGTGGGTCGTCTGTAACCACCAAGCAAGGGACAGGCGAACCTCCGGGGTGAACACAATCGTCTGGGACTTCAGAGACTGAGGCAGCCCGTTCCACTTTGACAGGATCAGGTGCAGCAGAGGTCTGGAGTGAAACTGGGCATATTCCACCATGTCGAACACCGACACCATGGAGCCCAGTAACCTCATCGCCGAGTGTAGAGACACCCGCCGGCTGTGCAGACAACTGCGCACCCTTGACTGTAAAGCAGAGATCTTTTCCTCCGTCACGAAGATCTTTTGCTGTCCCGAGTCCAATAAGGCTCCAAGATGCAGAATCCTCCGAGACGGGATTAGAGTGGACTTCTGCCAGTTGATTAGCCAGCCGTGCCGTTGCAGCAGGGCAATGGTCAGGTCCAAGTGGCGTAACAGGAGCTCTGGAGATCCCGCCACCAATAACAGGTCGTCCAAGTACGGCAACATGCGGACTCCCTGCAGCCGCAGAGAAGCCGCCATGACCGCCATCACCTTGGTGAAAACACGTGGTGCTGTCGCCAGGCCAAAAGGTAACGCCCGAAACTGGAAGTGGTCGCTGCGGATTGCAAACCTGAGGAACTGTTGATGGCACAAAAGAATAGGGACATGCAGGTAAGCGTCCTGTATGTCCAATGACACCATGTAGTCCCCAGGTTCCAGCGCCAGAATGATGGACCGTAGGGTCTCCATCCGAAACTTCGGTACCCGCAAAGACTTGTTGAGTGCTTTGAGGTTGAGAATCGGACGTTACAACCCATTGGGTTTCTGTACCAAAAAAAGATTTGAATAGAATCCCTGGCCCCTCTGGGAGAATGGAACAGGCACTATAACTCCAGCCTGGAGCATAGTGTGCAATACCTTCCGCAGCTCCGTAGCCTTGTTCCGGTCTGATGGTAGACCCGTGGTGAAGAATCGAGCCGGGGGTCTGTGCCGGAAGGAGAGGGCGTACCCGTGGGAGACCACCTCCAGAACCCAAGCGTCTGTCGTAGTGACCGACCAACACTGGGCGAACTGCAGCAGGCGGCCTCCCACCCTGGGATCCCCCAAAGGGAGGCCCGGACCGTCAGGCCGCAGGCTTGTCATCTGGCTTGGGGGCCGGACGTCTGGTACTCCATGCCTGCTTCCGGGGCTTGACCGATTTCCTAGGGCCAGCCTGACAAGGAAACGACTGTGGTTTGGGCCTGCCTTGGGCCCTAGATGACCGAAAGGACGATGGTCCAGAACCAGAAGGAGCAGCGGCCGACGGGAGACAAGCCGATTTGGCTGCCGCCAGCGTGGCCACAATCTTATCCAGATCCGGACCGAAGAGAACTTCTCCGGTAAACGGCAACGCTTCCAGACCCTTCTTGGAATCTGCGTCCGCCTTCCAGGATCGCAGCCACAAGGTGCGACGAGCAGCTACCGCTGCCGAAGAAATTCTAGACACCAGAGTACTAATGTCTAGAGCCACCTGATGTAGGTGGCCGAATCACAGAGATTGCCAATCAACTCCGCCTGTTCGGCCGGACAGTCGGAATCAAAAGAAGCCTCTAATGAATCCGCCCAGCGCTCCATCGCTCTGGCAACCCAGCAAATGGCCATAGCCGGCCGTGCTGCCCCCCCCCGCAAGGGAATAAGCGGACTTCAGGCAGATTTCCACCTTGCGGTCCATAGCATCCTTAAGGGAGGACATGGATGGCATCGGCAATGTGGCACTACGGACAAGACGGGTCACGTGAGAATCCACCTGTGGAGGGGATTCCCACTTAGCAAAATAATTATCCGCGAACGGATAAGCCACCGCCAGACGTCGCTGCGGCTGGTATCTTTTGCCAGGTTGTTTCCACGCCTCCTCTAAATGGTCCACCAACTGACCCGAAAGAGGAAAGACTGTGGCATCGCCCTTCACGTCTTTGAAAAAGGCATACTTAGACTTAGCCGCTGGGGGAACTTCGTCCTCAATCACCAAGGCTGTGCGGACCGCCCGAATAAGTCCAGGAATATATACTTTGGACTTAGCATCAGCGTCCTTAGTATGGAGAGGTTCCTGATCGTAAGGATCCAGAATCTCCCCATCATCAGACGTCCCTTCGTCATCCTCATAAGGAGCAGACAGAGACGCCACCGGCCGTTTATGAGGCCGCATCACAGACTCCCCTTGCAACACATCCGACAAGTGCTGTACAGAACTCGTCAGGGAGTTAACCCACGCTGGCTCCTGAGAAACCGGGAGCGGGGAAATAGGGAGACTGTGGGGTACCACCAATTGTCGTGGGAAACCCTGCATGGGTGACGACACCACAGACTGCTGGGACAAACCCATCGGAGTAAATGCGGGCTGCGGAGCTAACTGGCCTACTAAAGCTGTTAGCGCCTGAGCGAAACAAGCCCAGGGCGGCTCCTGTACCGGTGCTGTAACCGTAAGAGGCCGCGCCATGGACAAACACTGCCGGCAAAGGCCCTTCGCGCTACCCTCCCCCTCCGCTAACGGTACTTTACACGTGGTACACTGTAGCCGGAGGGGAAAATCACTTTCAGACATGATGGCACCACGTATGTGACCCCTCTCACTAATTATATATTAAATAGGCAAGAGACCACCCTGCAGCACCGCACCGCAAGGGCTTAGCAGAAAGAACAGGGACAGTAATAAAGCTGACAGTCTTGAGAAGAAAAGTTACAGGCAGCGCTAGCACAGTCACATACAATGCAAAGAAAATCAATTCCTGCACTAACAGCGCTGATCACTCAACTACACAGACACAGGGCCTGGTAGGACACAGCGCTGCATACACAGACCTGACCACAGCGGAGGAGAGGTATGCGGGGGGACCCAGACCACGATGCTTCCAATGCAGGCTTCCAGCAGCGTTCACCATGCTTCTGAAAAGATGGCCGCCGAGGAGCAGAGAGAAGGCTGGCCTGGGGGAGGAGCGCTGACACAGGGCCAGTCAGCACAGTGCAGAGAGGGCTGTGTGCAGCGGGGGAGGCGCCGGCTGTGAGACAGGGAAGGCACGCTCCCCTGGCATGCATTTAACCCCTGGGACGCCGCAGCGCTACCGCTCTGCTGCGGTCCGCTGTCCCAGGGGGTAGTGGAAGCGCAGGTTGGTCGCCTGGCTCCACGCTGCAGCCAGTCCCCAGGGAGCCCCCTGCCTGGGGACTTAGGACCATGTAATCAGCGGGGACCCACCGTGGGACCCCGCTGCTTACCTCTGTCCCCCTTGAATCCGGCCATGGTCCGGAACATCTGGGGTCACCGCTAGCTGTGACCCCAGATGCCCACCAGCATTCCCGGATCAGTACCGGCGTTCTGGTACCGGCGGGGTGTAGGGAAGACAGCATGGACGTCAGGACTGACTGTCCATGCTGTTCATCCAGATGTGCAGCCACAGCTGCATGAAGAAAAAGCTTCAGGGGCTCTTCTAGCCCCCACTCCAACAGGTGCACCCGACTCCGGCCGGGCACCAAACTAAACTGAGGTGCCTTGGCTCGGGGGCGGGGTATAGGAGGGGGACGTAGTGCATCCTGGGAGGCTGAAAGCTTAACTCTTTGGTGCCCTGCGACTCACGTCACACCTATACCCCAAGGTATCCTGTGGATACCCTATGGACCCTGAAGTAGAAATTACACATTATAGAGATAGTCCTGCAGTCCCCTTACTCTCCTGTTGAAATTGAGTCATAAATTATGCAATACAGAGCATAATATTAAAAAGAAAATTATCAAATATAAAGAGTGTTTTAATGAGTAGGACATTGGCGTGATGTTTACACTTTTGTATTGTGTACACCTGATTTTTCAATCTGACCCATTGAGTTTGAAGAGGTAATTGCAAAAAGAAACAAATTATGTATGCACCTTATAACATGTCCACATAGGTACACTAGTCTGCACTATTAAAGTCTTGTAGTGAAGCAGTTTAACCAGGATGAAGTAACATCAATGAGAGAAGTGCCTATGTTTCTAGTCCATTGGCAAGCTCATAAAGGTCCGTTCAGTCCAAAGAAATGGCTGCCTGAGTTCACAGAAACACTTCAATTCAGAAATATTACCTACTCCACATCAATATATTGCACATCCAATTCTCTGTATATCAGAAACAAAATGTGGGTTATTTAATCACATCAAGTAAAATGCACAAATGTGCTGTAACCCCACAAATCAGTCTGACTTAAGGGGCCAATCCATTACCCGACTTAGTGAATAATTCGACCAAAACCAGGAGGTTTTGGTCGCCTTGTTCACAAAGTCGGGTAATGGATAGCCGGCAAGGACTTTTACATATGTAAAAGATATGTTAAAGTAATATGTATATGTAGTAATTGTTTACAACATGAAAACAAAATGTCATTCTTACCAAGAATGTGTTTCGACAGTGAAAATGACTATATATTTTTCTTTTATCTTGAAGAGGAAATGCAAAATATGTTTCATTGCAAGCCTGTAAGTGAATGAAAACAGGTATACTTGTAATTAGCACAATCTAGTATAATAAATATAAAGGACAGTATAGTACTATAAAGAAACCAAATGCTCATATACAAACACAATTACTAAATACATACTGTCCACATAAAGGTTCAAGCTTTGAATGTTTTCAATAAATATCTGAACTTCACACTCCACTACTAGCTGTTCAATCCAGTGCTGTAGCTACTGTAAATGCCCTTGAGCTCCAGTGACCGATCTGGACTGTGACACCCCTTCCCCCTCTCCCCTGCAAATGACCTGGCTCCTCCTTATCCACAGTGTTCTCCCCAATATACAGTATATCAGACTATTCATACTTGTCTTTTGGTTATGCCTTCTTTAACATACCATAATTTTAATTCACCAAGGAACAGGCTACACAAGAGCCTTCTCCTTCAGCTCCAGTGAATCCCGTATGCCAGAAATAAGATATTGCACAGCAGTAGTTTTACTGTAGTGAGTCACTGTAATTTAATGCCACCAGTGATTTAACCTAGACTACAGTATGCAGAAACAGAAAAAGGCGCTACATTGATTTTTTTTCCAAGTCAAAACATTAAAAAATCATCTCAACACTATTTAATGTACTTCGAGGACAGTGTTTTTAGTCGCCAAGAAAATTCTATATTTTAATGTAATATGTAAATGTATACCCCCTAATGGAAATATGTTTAGAAAATAGGGAGTGCTACCACACATATACTGAGACTAGTAACCAACTGAAGAGAAAGAAATGGAAGAAGTGTCCATTGTAGTGCACCACAAATATATTAAAATATTACTTTTATTGTAACAAATTAGTAAAACTGTTAAAGGACAGTGAAAATTGGGTTAAAATCAAGAAGTACTGTCAAAAGTACACCTAGACACCCAAGGGTCTCAATGAGGAAAACAACTACACAACTTGTTTAAAGTAATAGCATGAACAATAAAATACAGTTATTTATAACCAACCCCCATCCCCACCCCTCCACCCAATTTTTCCCCACTGTCCTTCTCTACCTTTTTCTTTTTTTAGCACTATACTGTAGACACTATATTTGATTACATTTGATAATTTTCTGTTTGGGTTTTTATCACTCTAAGGGGTAAATTTACTAAAGTGATAGATTTTAGAATTGGAGATGTTGCCCACAGCAACCAATCAGATTCTACTTAACATTTAATTAGCATCTTCTAGAAGATAATAGTTAGAATCTGACTGGTTGCTATGGGCAACATCTCCACTTCTAAAAACACTCACTTTAGTAAACTTAACCCTATATGAGAAGAGGGTTTTCTTCTCTCTTACACAATTAACTTTTTACTTCTCCATTCCCATTTTGATTATGGGACTTTCAATAGGATGCTTATGTTAGATTTATATATATATTAATTAATTTAGTAAATATATACAGTGCATCTGGAAAGTATTCACAGCGCTTCACTTTTTCCACATTTTGTTATGTTACAGCCTCATTCCAAAATGGAATAAATTATTTTTTGTCCTCAAAATTCTACACTCAATACCCCATAATGACAATGTGTAAAAGTTTTTTTTTAGATTTTTGCAAACTTAATTAAACAAAAAAACTAAGAAATCACATGTACATATGTATTTTCAGCCTTTGCCATGAAGCTCAAAATTGAGCTCAGGTGCATCCTGTTTCCACTGATCATCCTTGAGATGTTCCTACAGCTTAATTGAAGTCTACCTGTGGTAAATTCAGTTGTTTGGACATGATTTTGAAAGGCATACACCTGTCTATATAAGGTTCCACACTTGTCAGTGCATGTCAGAGCACAAACCAAGCATGAAGTCCAAGGAATTGTCTGTAGACCTCCGAGACAGGATTGTCTCTAGGCACAAATCTGGGGAAGGTTACAGAAACATATCTTCTGCTTTGAAGGTCCCAATGAGCACAGTGGCCTCCATCATCCAAAAATGGAAGAAGTTCGAAACCACTAAGACTCTTCCTAGTGTTGGCTGGCCATCAAAACTGAGCGATTGTGGGAGAAGGGCCCTAGTCAGGGAGGTGACCAAGAACTCAATGTCACTCTGTCAGAGCTACAGCATTCCTCTATGAAGAGAGGAGAACCTTCCAGAAGGACAACCATCTCTGCAGCAATCCACCAATCAGGCCTGTATGGTAGAGTGGCTAGATGGAAGCTCCTCCTTAGTAAAAAGCACATGGCAGCCCGCCTGGAGTTTGCCAAAATGCACCTGAAGGACTCTCAGACCATGAGAAACAAAATTCTCTGGTCTGATGAGACAAATTTTGAACTCTTTGGCGTCAATGTCAGGCGTTATGTTTGGAGGAAACCAGGCACCGGTCATCACCAGGCCAATACCATCCCTACAGTGAAGCATGGTGGTGGCAGCATCATGCTGTGGGAATGTTTTTCAGCAGCAGAAACTGGGAGACTAGTCAGGATAGAGGGAAAGATGAATGCAGCAATGTACAGAGACATCTCGGATGAAAACTTGCTGTAGAGCGCTCTTGACCTCAGACTGGGGCGACTGTTCATCTTTCAGCAGGACAACGGCCCTAAGCACACAGCCAAGATATCAAAGGAGTGGCTTCAGGACAACTCTGTGTATGTCCTTGAGTGGCCCAGCCAGAGCCCAGACTTGAATCCGATTGAACATCTCTGGAGAGATTTGAAAATGGCTATGCACCGACGCTTCCCATCCAACCTGATGGAGCTTGAGAGGTGCTGCAAAGAGGAATGGGCGAAACTGCCCAAAGATAGGTGTGCCAAGCTTGTGGCATCATATTAAAAAAGACTTGAGGCTGTAATTGCTGCCAAAGGTGCATCAACAAAGTATTGAGCAAAGGCTGTAAATACTTATGTACATGTGATTTCTTTCTGATTTCTTAGTTTCTTTTTTTTAATTAAATTTGCGGATGGGTTTAGCTCTATACTTTATTTATATCTTGAAGATAACTAGTTTATTTATGCATATACTTCAGTTTAAGCCTATTAAATATTGATATTATGACTTTTCATTTAGAAGAATTTCACAATAACTATTTTATGATATACAAGTCTATTTAAAATCTGAGGAATCAAGTTTTTGTTTTTTTTCTTAAGACCCGTTAGTTTATTTATTTATTAACAGTTTCTTATATAGCGCAGCATATTCTGTTTGCGCTTTACAATTGGAAACATTAATAGAATAAAAACTTGGTAATAACAGACAGATATATAGGTAGGAAGGCCCTGCTCGCAAGCTTACAATCTATAGGGAAATAGGCATTGATACACAAGGATAGGTGCTATATATTGCATTTTTGTCCAGCCAGAATGCAGAGTTCAAATAAGACCAATTCATTTGATGAGAACAATTGGGTATAATGTTTTTGTCTACATGCTTTTGAGTTAAAACTTATTTACACAAAAAATTACAACTATATTTTAACATATGACTCAGATGATGTTCAGATATGATTTGAGTGAGTATGATATTTGTAGTGCATCATCAATTATAATATATTTTTGTTTTTAGCATAATGTATTATGTAGTTTACCTGTATGGGAAAAACATATACATAAGGCAAAAATTAATTTGCCTTATACATAAGGCAAAAATTAATGTCACAATAAATGCGAATATAATTTGAATCCATTAAAATTTATTTTTGATGGACCATTATTATTTTTATTAACATTACTAGATGTATTCAAATTATTTTGAGATACAGTAATGCCTAAACATAACACCCCCCTGTGCAGCTACAAACTAACCTGGCCCGATATACTTGCATTCGGTATGCCGGATGTCGGAATTCCGGCACTGGGTCAGCAGTGTCACAACAACAAATAATAGAAGCAAGGAACTTCATAGAATTTATTTTTTTAAGCATCATCCTCTTGTCAACAATTTAACTTTTTGGGATTCCATTGAACTTCTCACACAGATATACAAGTGTTGCATATCAAATGAATCAGTGCAGCCTCGTGAAGCAGTATTCAACTAAGGTGTATTTTCAGGTGAAAAATAAGCAAAACAGACATTCGGCGCATGCTAAGTCACACGGGACCTGGCAGTTCATTCGCATCATGTCTCGCGCCGCATGGCATGTTGAGGCTAGGTATATGAGGACATGGGACAATAAAATTGAGAGAGTGTATAGACCGTCAATTGGTCAACAACAGATGGTCAACATGGTTAAAAGGTCCACACTGTCAAAAGGTCGACACACAAATAGTCGCCACCGAAAGGCAGACACCTTTATTTTGTTATTTTAACCTTAATACTCACCCTAACCCTCCCCCAAGTGCCTAATTCTAGTCCTCCCCATGGTGCCTAACCGTCCCCTTCAGCGGCCTAACCATCCACCAAGTGCCTAATCCACATCTTAACCCTAAAAATCATGAAAAACCATGTGTCCCACCAAAACTGCAATCTTAGCTTACTATAGGTAGCGCTGTGGATAGAACAGGTACCATGTTAATGGGTTGAAGGCTTTAGCTTATACATAGGGAACTCTGTTAACATTCATCTATGTACTGCTAAGACAAACTTACATTGATAACTGTGTGTGTCCAGTTTGTTGTTTCGACATAAATCCAAGTTGAAGACTCTACAAAAGAATCATATGCCACATTAACTAATCACATTTGTATTTTTTAATATTTTGCAACACCAGTAATGTTAAAATGCAAGTTGACAATAAAACAAAAAATACACTAATATATTTAAATGATTCTAGTCAGATACTATAAGCTACATTGTGAGATTTACCAAACTACGGAATGTGAAGCGTCAGCCATTGTAGCCTACAGGCTACATTCCACAACATTTACAGGGAGAGGGATCTGTAGGATCTCTCACTGGGAATGGTAGCTCCTTTTTTAATACATCTGGGTGAACCTTTAATATCATATTGTCACGATAAATGATGAAAACAAATTATAATTATCGGGTTTAAAATGAGATAACTAGGTCCTTTAGGGAAGAGATCAATCACCTGATTTCCATATATCAGAATGAGGTAGAAAAAAGTCTTATTAAAAGTTGAAAACAAGAGGTAAACAATGAAAGGGAGACATGATGTACATGTAAAAAAAAATTGGGGGAAAAAAAAGCTCCTTTACGATTCCAGGGAGCTCAAAGTTAAAAATGTTGAATGTGGATCTATGTATACCTACTTATACAAGGGTCTACTTGCAATTTCATTGCAGTTGAATGTATCTACAGTATATATTACAAATTTGTTACATATTCGACCAAAAAATAAAAGCATTAGTTCTTTTATATGCACATAGAGGGCCTGATTCATTCCGGATCGCTACAGCTGTGATTACGCACACAGTTCTGCTGCGAAAATATGCTAATGTTTGCAACTGCTCAGCCAGCATAGAGACGTCCACTACCACTTTCTCACATGCGTATTACCTCGCAGTCCTGCGTAACATACATCGGTAACATGATTCCCTCACGCAGAATCATAGCAAGTCTGACATGTCTCAGAAATTGAAAGTCTCGTCGCATGCAGTAAGTACTCAAACTGCGTATGCTTTCGCAGTGGCTAATTTATGCACGCCCATGAAATGGCGTTCAAATGGACAGGCATGCCTGAGTTTCTTGGACCACTACACCGTCGCCACCCGTCATGTGCCTCTATCTCCACCAACAGAGCATCTCTCCCTCAGTGTACAGGCAGTCAGCTTCCATCAGCCAGTATAAAGGGACCTCCTGTTCCTCTAACAAATTGCCAGTGCAACAGGACTCAGCTTCGTTAGTGAGCTTCCGTACTGTGCTCTCTCAAAGTGCGTCTGCTGTTTCTTCAGTGTGCTATAGCTGCGAGTATCCAGCCTTCCTCCAATATATACTCTTGGAGTCCAATTACCCTCCAGTCCTAACCGGTATCCAGCAGTCCTCCAATATACCCTTGGAGTTCAGTTACTCACCGGACCAACCCGATACCCAAATCTATGCGCAGAAATTACATTCAACCTAGTAGTTTCCTGTGTGCAGTAGACTCTATAAATCCAGACCCAGGACCCATCCCGGGAACACAGCCTTAAATCTCTACGTCTGTGACAACGGATTACAGTGATTAAATACAGAATTTACAAAGCATCGGTTTGCAGCGTAACTAAAATCCAATGGCAATGCCCATCAATTATTGTGTAACGATTCAACTCATCCTCAAATGCACATGTATAATCGATGGCATTCAATAAAAATGGAACAAAAATCAACCAACGCTTCCTGATACTTTTCTAATGGTTAAAACATTGCACATGCCACTCTGACATCAAAAACACACTAAAATGCCCAAAATAACACTGATATTGTTATTGGTGAATGGTGGTAGTAGAACAGTGGAGTTATTTGTTTGGAGGGTTTGAGTTTGCTGGGAGTACTTATTGCGATTGTTGGAAGGTGTCTTGTGCTTTTTACTGTTCTGTTGTCATATTGAAAAGTTTTTCAAATTTTTTGTCACTTGTGTGCCTGTGGTGGGATCGTGGAGAGTGCTTTTTTCAGTGTTAGGGTAGGTTTTATTTTTAAATGTTTGTTTGCCTTACCTGTCTTTTGTGTAACATGGAGGGTTGAGAGGAAATGAAGCAGAGAAAAGATTGACCCAGAGGTGGATGAGGATGCATAGGAGGTGGAACTAGATTCTGAGGAGGATACACAGACCTCCAAAATAAAATCTGGTAGGAATGTCAGATTTTCATATGGTGAGAGTGTGGCCCTGGTTTTCACTTGAACTCATTATGAGGTCCTGGTTAGGAGTCAGACAGCCAAGACACTTAAGAGGAATAAGCAGCTATGGTCCTCAGCAGTGCAGGTTGTCAACGCAAATGGTCCTTTCAAGAGGGGTCTGAAGCAGTGCAGATAGCGCTTCTAACATCAAGAGGAGGGATAAGAGAGAATATGGCTGAGGAGCTCAGTACACAGTCCGGACTGGGCTCCCCTGCAAATTATCGAAGTTGAATACTAGGAGCCGGTGCTGGGAGTGGGGATACTACCACTGGAGATCATCCATGGCATTAATGCGCACAACACAGATGCACCCCACCGCCAGCACAGCCTGGTGAGTGTTCAATGTCCAAACCACTACTGCAAATCAGAGCAGAACAAATTATTTGTGGTACTATTTGTATACTAATATAACCATACTAATATAACCCATTCCAATTGTTTAATCATATTACAAATACTGTTTAAATTAAATGCTTTTACATGGCACATTGTCATTTATTTGTACACTTACTACATTTAGATTGGTAAGTATACTAAATAAAGTTAGGCACACACAGCTGTCTTGAAAAGCTTTGTTTTTATTCCAGTTTTATTATCCTGATTGCTTACTGCACCACCAAAAGCCACACAAGTAGCTAAGGATGAATTGTTTTTTGGTATTTTTTTTGTCTTTTGATGTACATATAATTGAAGTCAGTAAATTCAAAGCGCAGATTGTCTATTTTGCTTGAAGGTCCTTCAAGGGCAGTTGCTAGGCTGTCATCAAGATCTCATCTACTCCCACCAAAGCAGACCTCAGCTTCTTTGGTGGGAGTCGAAACACATGCTGCTCCTGTTCAACCACCTGTTAAGTGGAAACTTACCTAAAACAAGCTGAAAGGGATAGTTATATTTTTATTAAAAAATTACCTATTATACACATAAAATATTTACAGGCATGGCCATAGCAAGTTTATTTAATGGAAAGTTGCCAAAATAATGCACAATAATCTAATTACTTAACAGCACTGAGGACCTGGCACTTGCATCGTTGAAAAGGCCACACCTAAATGTTTTAAACTTAAAAATAACATGTTTTGTCAAAATATTAATACCTGGTTATTCCTTCCATAGAATGTACACAACTTTCACATGCTGAAAGGCCTGAGGAGAGCAAGGCCTCTCAAATATCCAGCATTAGACATTATTGGTTCCTTAGCAGTCTTTGAAACAAGTCAGGTTGAATTTATGTAAACATAATTAAGGTAAACTATATACATGTCTAGGCAGATGAGGAAGTGTAACCATATGCCGTCAAATCTTAATTAAATTGAATAGGTTGTGCACATCCACAGAGCCCCAAACTTCAGTCAATATTAAATTTTAAGATGCTATAACAAATGAATTAATCAGACTACAAGAAACACAAATCAATACTGTTCAGGAGCTAAATAATAATATACTTTCTGATTGTGCTCAAATTATATATCGCCTACCATTATAATATCTTTTGTAAGCAGCACCCCCCCAACCAGTCCAGCCCCCCCCCCCCAATCATACATGCAAGGCATGGCCTGGATTATCATGGAGACACCCTGAAGATCCCTCTCCCTGTTCATATCCTAAAAGGAGAGGATAAGAAAAACTATTATTTCAGTAATGTGTAGTCTACTTATACTTACCTGCAAAATGTGTTAACGTGACTGAATATGTTTGTTTGACAGCAACTTAAAACAACATTCACCACTATCTTGGTAAAAATTGACAAAATGTCTGGTATTGCTCAGATAGATATAGTTTTGTTTCTTGCAAATTATTAAATAGAGGTTATAGTAGAGATTAACTACAGTATCACTATGGTAAATTGGTGAAAATAGTTATGCTATAGCAAGGTTTGTTTGTAATGTAGCTGTTAATACTGTAAAACTAAAAAAATTAAGGTATACTTACATGTGAAAAAAGTTGGTAAGTAGGGGTTGTTTACCCTGCCTCCCACTTTCTGTGCTATGTGAGTAACTTGATGCTAACAAGACCATCATCTGCTCACTGTCTATTGCATAATATGCAAAAGATGGCTAATGTAATGCCAGATTATGCATTTGGATGGTTTGAGGTTGGAGCGTTCTCCTTCTGTTTTCCTTTGGTTTAACGTTGAAATTTGTTTAGAAATGTTAAGTGCACTTTTAAATTATGCACTTAGAAATATTATGCACCTGCAGCCTAGCAACGAAACTTAAATAGGGAAATAGTCGTTGTTGTTTGTTACTAAAAAAAATCCTTATGCTAATGTTCACATGTATTTTTTGTATACGTCTTTAATGACACTTTGTAAAAATTAATACAATTGTTAAAAAAAAGCAAGCCTACTGGGACAATTTTTCTAAAAAATCAAAAGATTAGGAGTACTGTGTTTAATGGGTCACTGTAGAGTCACTGTGTGGCACAAAGAACGCCATGGAATGAACTGCAGCACTGTGTTACTTAAAAAGCCTATAGAGGCACTTTTTTTTATAAAACAAAAAAAAATATTAAAACATCATCACTACTATTAGGGTGACACCCAGCTTACTCTAGGGGCGCAGTGAGGCAGTTTGTTGTGTGTTCAGGCACAGTTAAAAAAAATGAATATATAACTTGTATGATAAAGAATATAATGTCATTATTAGGGTGTCATCTGACTTATACTAGGAGCGCTGTGAGGACGTTTCTTGTGCGTTCATGGGGCACTGTTAAAAAGTAATAATAATAATTATAATAAAGAACTTGTGTTAAAAAATATAACGTCATAATTAGGGTGGCACCCTTTTTATACTAGGGGCACTAAGAGGGAGTTTGTTATGTGTTCAGGGCCTTCAGGCACTGTTAAAAATTGTTAACGTAAAACTTGTGTGTTGGAAAATATAACGTCATTAGGGTGCCACCATTACAAGCCTGGAACAACATTGGGCTCTCTATATGTGCTTCAGCGACCTTGAGAAGCATTTGACAGGGTAAAGAGGATTGTTCTTTGGATTATGCTTGAGAAGATTGGATGTCCTGCGAGTTTGAGTAACTTAGTAAGCCAATTCCACAACGGCATGATGGTTAAGAGTACAACATTCCCAGTCACCAACAGTGTTAAGCAAGGATGTGTAATGGCTCCCAAACTCTTCACCATTTACAGATGTGTCCTCATACATCTAGCCTCCTTGCACGTTAAACAGCCCATCTAATCGTGCCATACCTTGGCGTGACTCGGTAGCGCTGAGCGTATTTTTGTGTGACTTTTAACTTCAAATGTGTCTTATTCACACGGTGACACTAACGTAGCATTTCACATGCAGATACATGCCAAAATAAAGGCATGCGGCATATCATTTTAATCAGCAAAAGCTGCTTGTGCTAGCTATCCCGATCTGTGTGAATAAGACGCATTTGAAGGTAAAAAGTCAAACGAAAGACGCACTGCGCTACCGAGGCACAAGGAGCTCCAGCGTTATGTGTGACACGACTTGTAGCACATGAAGGATTGATTTAGACACATCTGTACTTCGCTTCAGTGATGAGTGATGCTCTGAAGAGCTGCATTGGACAAATACAAATAAACTTAAGAACTGATAAGAGCGTCTTTCAACTAACTTGCTACACGGCAAAACATGGAGTCAGACAAGTCTCTGCTAGAATTTCTGTACGCCAATGATGTTTGCCTTATGGCTGACAGCATGGAATACTTGCAGCAATACATGGGCCACTTGGATGCATCGTGCAGCAAATTCGGCCTGGTGATAAGTATGTCAAAATCTTCAGTTGCCAGCCTTGGTGGAAAACAGCTGAAAGAAGTACGATTTCGGTACCTAGGAAGCATAATACATGATGACAAACGCCTCAAGTCTGAAATTGCTATACATATTAACAAAACTTCTGCTGCTTTCGGCAAACTAAATCAGAGTAGGGAAGTCTCACGTTCTCCAGATGCAGACTAAACTCACTGTATATAAAGAAATTTTGCTACCCTTATTGCTGTACAACTCTGAGACCTGGGTGCCCCTACAGTGAAGACTTAAGAAGACTGGACAGCCTCCACCTAAAACGCCTCCGGGAGATTCTGCATGTGAATTGGCAGTATCGTGTCCCAAAATCCGAGATTCTTTGTCGGACCAAGATGAATTGCATGGAGTGCTTGCTGATGAGAGGCCAGTTGAGATGATGTGGACACCTAGTGTGGATGAATGACTCTTTGTTGCCGAAGTCGGTTTTCTACTCCGAGCTTTTGAGTGATAAACGCAAGGCTGGAAGCTGCGGTAAACGGATGTCTTGAAGCGTCACCTGGCTTCAAGCAGCCTGTCTCACAGCACCTGGAGGGAACTCACACTAGGTAGAATGGAGTGGCAAAACTTCTGGAACGGTGGATTACAGTGGGCATAAGCTAATATTGTGTGCTGATTATGTTAACACTGATGTGGGTGAAGAAAATGAGGATGATAATGACATTATCCCAGTTTAGAGATGATTAATAATGCTGTTAGCAGCCTTAAGCCCATTGGTATATTGTTTTGTGGGGGCCCATACAAACCAAGCACTTCAAGCCACAAAAGGGCAGACCCTGTCGCTGAACAGCTTGGCTTATTAAACTGTGCATGGTCTTTTTAACATGCAACATCTTCAAGGACAATTCCATCATGGCTTTTTTTTATTATGGACTGTATATTTTCTGGGGGGAATTAGTAACTATCTTTTTTGCATAGACAAACATTTTTATTGGTTCTTGTTCTCACGTATAACTAATTTGCAACATATTTCTAACTAGATATAATGTGGTGCCTCGCAAAATATAAAATACATTAACAGTATTATGGAGCATATTTAGTAATATGTACAAGATGATACAAGGCCAAGTTTCAATTTTAATTATTTTAATGAATCAATCGATCATTCTTTTTTACCTGCCTTCCACTACGTACTTACCTAATTTCCCTGTACTGCCGTCGGACATCTGAGCTAGTTCCCCTCATGCTCAGACTCTCTGGTGTCTCTCATAATTGTACTACATGGGTTGTTACCCAATTAGGAAGGAGGGCGGGGAGGGTAGTATGGACAGTTTCTCTTGAAACTCTTGTCAGGAATTATTGGCTATATTAACAACATTGTATTATTTTATGGACTTTTCTCTTCTTAGTCAATCAACCAACCAATGCTTTAACTGCCTTCCACTACATACTCCACCTCCATTTCAATGTACTGCCCTTGGGTCTCTGATCTAGTTCTTGATTAATGAAAACATTCTTTCTATGGGGTCATATAGTTTATTAAACTGCCATCCTGTCTGCCACTGCTGTGCCGCAATGTCTCATAGATGTGCTATATTTTATAAAATATAGATTATAGAATGTATAAGATATATAAAACATAATATATAATCTTTTATAAAATCTACATTTGACACATTTACAGAAGAGTGGAACACAATTTTAGATAATTGGTCTAAAAATTCAATGTGATTACTAATAAGATAGAGAGAGGCTAAGGTACATGATATACAAAAGGAAACTCAGAAGACCACTGATCTACTGAAGGATTTTTGGGTGATCAGGGTTTCTCTGTACGTGACCAAAAGATCAATTGTAGAGTTTCCTAATACTATTAAAAGATGATAAATTAAGCCAGGATGGAATGGATTATGTAAAAGGACAAATCAGGACCTTTAATAGGTCATGGAGAAATGAATCGGGTTCATTACATAAAAGTAGTTTTGCTGATAGACCAAAAACAGTAAGATTTTGTGATTGGAATAAACAGCAATATTATGAATTTGAACAGTATCTCAGTAAAAAAATTTTAGGAAAAAAAAGAGAATACATATTCTCAGATAGGGAATAGCTGGAGGCGACAGGATAATAGGACAGATAGATTCAGACATAAAAATAGGTTCGAACCTCTGATTGATGATGACGATAACCAAAGTTGGTGTGAAACGCCAGAATGGAGAAACAGACATAGAAGGAATAGTAAAAGTACAAGATTCTCTCCCGCTATACAAAAAAGTTTTTTCGGAGATGGTCAAAGATTCCAGAACCACCGAAAAGAAATGTAAGGTCCAATTGGACAAGAAAAAGAGGATGAGAAAGAGAAGGGAAATGAGAGGAAATAGGACAAAATCCAAACAAAAAACAAATGTACGGATTAGGTCAAATGGTATATATACCCTATCATCTAAAAATCTAAGCAATGCAGAAGTCAATCTTTTGAGTAAAGGCATGAACTTTGCCCCTGCATCAAGACCCAATATGTTTAATCTCTTTGTGGTTTTGAATAAATATGTAAAGCCAGAAAATATTTTTTTTGCAATAAGGGCAATGAAAAAACAGAATAGAGAGGGTCTCCCCATAGTACTAGATGAACATGATGATGAAGCAATAGGCATTTTGGAATCATTGGATTTTGAGTCAAACAATTGAATAGATTTAAGTAATGATACAGTACGGTTATTTGACATCAATAGTGAATATAATAATGGAAAAGGGTTCAAACTGAATCTGATTTTATCCTCTCAAATATAGGGGCCACTATATTGAGAGCTTTTATAATTTCACACTTGAAGGGTTTAGGTATATCTGTGAAAAAGCACAAAAGGAACCACTGAGGAACAACCTAACCAGGGAGGAACGTAATGTCTTAAAGAAGATGGAATCTGATCGAACAATTGTTATTAAATCTGCTCACAAGGGTGATACAGGATTGTCATACAGGAAACTGAGTATCATGTTAAGCAAGCACTTTGTCAAATGAAAGATACTACACATTATTTTGTCATGTCTGGCAACCCCAATGCCCTTTTTAAAGAAAAATTAAATGTTACAACAAGCACTTGATGGTGTTATAAACAAGGCCACTTTTCTTTTTTTGTGTGTAACACATCTCTTCTTCCCACATTTTATTACTTGCTAAAAATTAACAAAATACTTTATTCTCCACCAGGTAGACCTATTATTTCTGGTATTGGGTCACTCACTAATAATTTATTAGTCAATCACTAATAACTTTGCTGACACTTTTTTACAAAATCATACATTAAAGATACCTCATTTTTTTATTTAATCATGGAAATCAAGTGGAAAACAAGCTACTTATTTGCAAACAGTGATGTAGAATCATTATATTCTAATATCCCTCATAAGGGAGGACTACAAGCAGTTGACTATTATTTGGAAAAGGATTCTAATATGACTGTAGCATTATGCACGTTTATTTCGTCATCTATTCATTTTATATTAAAACTTATTTCACTTTTGATTCACTTTATTATTTACAAACACTGGATACTGCCATGGGAATGAGGTTTGCCCAGAGCTTTGCCAACCTCTATATGGGGAGGTATGAAGAGGAGTAATTTTGGGGTTGGCTGCTTGGGGCGAACCTGGTTCTCTATGATAGGTATATATATTATCCGTTTATCATTTGGGATGATGACAAGTTTTCAATTACATCTTTTTCGGACAGTTTTAACCACAATGATTTTGGGTTGTGGTTCACTAGTAATATTAGTTCAGTGTCAATTGACTACTTAGATATAACACTGTCAGTAGGAGCAGATTAGAATAATCTTACCTAAACTTATATCAAGGAGGTTTATCAAAATAGATCTCAATTTTAGAAGTAACCATCTGAAAGAATGGAAAGAAAATATCCCCAAGGGGCAGTTGCTTAGGATCAAAAGGAACAGCTCTGAGGTGGAGAACTATGCAAAACAGGTTTCGGTTCTGTATAAATCTTTTTTAGAACAAGGACACCCACAATGTGTGTTAGATAAAGTTTATGGTGGATGAAGTAGCTACTAAAAGGTAGGGTTAAGTTGATGGAGGGAAATAGTTCGAGTGTTGTAGAGAAGGAGAGATTACTTGTGTTTGTTACACAATGTAACTTATAGTGTCAAGATATAGAAAAGATCATCAAGAGAAATCTTAGCCTTTGAAACTGGATAATTTTATTGGTCCTTCGATTGTAGCTCAAAAGTTGGTAATTTTCAGAAAATCAGTTTACCTCAAATTAAAACTAGCCCCCAGTCACTTCAGGAGGGAATCTGATTCAGGAGGAAGCAATGGATTTTTTTTGTTGTGGAAAGAATCTGAGTACTACATGTAAATTTGTGGGAAAAAAATAGTGGAATTTAAATCCAACATGTCAGGAGAGAGCTTTGTGATTAGGGATTTCCTGAATTGTAGGTTGTCCTATGTCATTTATGTGGTGGAATGTGGGCGCAGTCTACAATATGTGGGACGTACCACCAGATCACTAGATATGAGATTTATGGAGCATAGAAGGAGGTGGTGATCCAGGGTGAGGCTGTGGGGGACATTGTTTGTCTACACGTAGGAGTGACCAAACACCTATCCCGGGAGGTAGCTGGATAACCTTCTCTTATGTGTATTTGGGTGTTAATATATCTGCACCCCACTCGATATGGAAGGCTGCTTGAACCTCTAAAATAATTTTTTGTGGCATATTTTAATGTATTTTTGTATAATAAACAATATTTCACTATACTAGATACTTTATACCTGTATGGAGGAAAATAAGGATTGATTATTAAAAGAAAAGCCTCTTTATGAAGGTGGAGGAATTTGTTGAAACCATTGATAAAAAGACCACATATAATATACCGATATTCTGAAGATCATCACATCCTTGAGAGTGCGCACTAACACAAGTACTGTATTTTTGTATGACCTTTTCGGGTGTGTGACCACCTCAGAGGACTAGTTGCAGCACTACTGAGTTGGAGCATAAGTTTCTCTGTGTATATACTACTAGGTGGTCAAAATTGACTTGAAATGACTGGAATTTAATGTTATTAAGGTTAATAATACTGTAGAAACAAAACATGCCTACGTTACATGATTTTAGCTTTTTTTTAATCAATTTAAACAAACCAGATCAAAACCAAAACACGTGAGGGTGGTTTTGGCAAAACCAAAACAAGATGATGAATTAGAACCAAAACCAATTTTGGATCATATGACCCACAGACAAATTATATGAACCATGGAAAAATCAACTTGTTCCTGGATTATGCCATGTGATTGGAAAAGTCTAATAAAAGTGTGATCACAGGCATTAGGTGAGCAGGCAGAAGCATGCACCAGCAATGACTGCTCATCGTTTTTGCTATATGGTTTTAGAGTCATATGCTGACAAAAGCAAAGTATATAAATGGAGGCTTGTTTGGTAACCAATTAAGCAAAATAATATGGCTAGAATAACAGATATATTTATAAGTAATTGAATGCTTCCAACATAACTGTGAAAGGTTTTTGCAGACTGTTGCCAACTTCAAGCTCTGCAAAGAAGAAAGATTGTACTTGGTGTCACTCTTGGACAGTGAATAAGCTATATTATGTTCTCTAGGATTATAGTTAACAGACATGGCAACTTTTAATAAAATGTAGATTTAAAATAAAATGTTTAACCGATTTAGCTAGTGATCCTACATGTTTAAGTTAATGTCATAGCAGAAAACAAGCAATTTTACATACCTGAAATATTTATAACCGTTTCATATGACGATTCATATAACTTTGCTGGATGTCTTACAAAGTGATGACGTAAAATCGACAATCTTTTAATGGGGTCTTCTGTTATCTATGCATTAGGAGAAATGGAAAGTTAAACGTAAAGAATATCCCCCTGCAATTATGTGAATAGCAAATATATATACAGGTTGAGTCTCCCAAATCCAAAATGCTTGCGACAAGGGGTATTTTGGATATCGGAATATTCCGTATTTTGGAATAATTACATACCATAATGAAAGGTCTTAGGTATAGGGCCCAAATCTAAACACAGAATGTATTTATGATTTATATACATCTTATACACACAGCCTTAAGGTAATTTTATACAATATTTTTAATAATTTTGTGCCTCAAACAAAGTGTGTGTACATACATGAAATGCATTTATGTGTCATATACACCTTATACACACAGCCTATAGGTCCTTTTATACTTTAGATTTAATAATTTTGTGCCTTAAACAAAGTTTGTGTGCATTGAACCATCAAAAATCAAAGTTTTCACCATCTCAGTCATGCTAAAAATATTCCGTATTTCGGAATATTCCGTATTTCGGAATATTTGGATATGGGAGACTCAACCTGTAGTAGCATGAAAAGCTCAATTTCTTAGAAAAACCATACTATCTACTAGTAATGCATTTTTTTGCTCATTGATGAATAAGAGAACTGGTTCTCTTTAAAAGAGAAATATAACCTCAATTATTATGGATGACAGATCATATATGAATATCAGGATATGTTTCCTTTGCAATACCATCACAATTTCTAGTAACACTGACACATTTTTTCCCTCACATACGTAGCTAAGAGGGACAACGAGCAAATACAGGAGTACATTGCTTTGCACCCTATCATAGTGGTTCCCAAACTGGATGCCGTGGCACCCTGCGGTGCCTCAGGGTCCTTGCAGAGGTGCCTCGGGTTGGTGGTCCAGTACCAAAAAAATTATTTTAGTCAGTGTGATAGGCAAAACCAGTGCTAATGGCTGCCAATTAAAAAACATGTGGACAAAAAGAAGTGCAGCCCTGTCAACCACCACATAACTGAACATAAGAGTGGCATATAAGCACAATTTACGTCATTTAATGTTTGCTGAATTTCTCAATAAGAAAGTTTTGGCCCAGGGGTGCCGTGGAAAAAATGCTGACACTCTAGGGCGCCGTGATTTGAAAAAGTTTGGGAACCACGTCTTAACATGTTCTTTGTTTTCTATATCGGAGTACAAAATTTGGTGCAATGCTTTGAACAACTGTACAAAACACATTGTATCAATATATTATATTTTGAGATTCACCAATTACAAACTAACAATGAGTTTTATCAGCACAAGTAGTAAAACAGTTGATTAAACTTAGATGCAAAGTAAACACTAGCACTGTAAAAACAATATTATATAATGGAATCCCGCCAATAAAGCCAGAAATCACTAATACTGATCTTACTTGCACTGAGCAGTAAAAAAAAAAAAAAAAAAAAAACAGAAAAAAAACCACTGGGTTCACATGGACTATAAAGCCCGTACACACTAGACAATATTATTAACAATTTGGCCGATTCCGACGCATCGGGGCAATAAATCTTTCAAATAATCAAGTGTGTACGCACTTCCCTGTAGGTCTTCCCTACATGCAGCTCAATCTGACAATCTCACTAACGATTCCCCGCAAATCGTGCAATGTGTACGCATTACCGGACGACCAGGCAATATGTTAACATTATATAGTTAACGATCTAACCACCAAACGACACACAATATATAATTTGGTCGTTTGGTAGATTGCACATTGTACATGCACTAGAGCGTTGGTTCGTGAATTCAAGGGAAATCTAGATGACCATCACATTGTTTACAAGTCGTCTAGTGTGTACTCAGCATAACAGTAAAAACAATCAATATACCTTAAAATACAGTTCTTCGTGTAACAGAGTCCAAACATCAGACAAAAGTTATGCATTTGCAATTTGTAGAATGTTCCTTATGTTCTCAGAGTATTTTGGGAACATCCTTCAATAGAGGATGTTAGAAGTTTTCTGTAACCGTTACCGGAAACTGGACCTCATTCAGAGTCGGTCGAAGCGGCCGCACGGTCGTACGGGAAAAGGGTCCAGATATGCAAATGATTCCCTCGCAAGTTGCGTCCCTAAGTTCGGATCGGCTGCTGGCCGACCAAGGGGAGGAAGCAGCCGGAAGACAAAAAAATACGCCCCCTTCTCGTACGCATTACATGTCATCTCCGGGCATATAAGGATTAATCGAGACCATCGGAACTGGTCGTAGAGCTTAAGGCTGACCATACCCTCTCTTAAGCTCTACGATCATGTCAGTGTAAAAACCTCCCATGTCACATGTGCCATGACGCTACTTTGTTAATTATGCACTCCCATAAACCGTATGCACTCCCATAAAACGCCATTCGCATAATTAGGCACGCATGCATTCGGATCTCCACTCCCCCGTTTTCAAGCACCTTCCCCTGTTACCACCCACAAACGCCTCATTCTGTCACTCAAACTACCAACATGGCTGTGTTCAAGGAGAGAGAAATTTCGGATCATAGCGGCTAGTTTGCGCACACGCATTGCGAACTTTACGCATGCGCAGTTTAGCGAACATCGGTGGCGTACAACCGTGCGGCCGCTTCGACCGACTCTGAATGAGGTCCACAGTACTTTCTTACCAACTATGGTTACTGAAAGTGTCTATGTTAACAAGTTACTTTTATTGGTGTAAAAAAAAATATACACCCCACTTCCCCAAATTATCTCCGTTTTGCTGTTTTTGGTAAAAGAGCTAGGTGATGGAAAACGAAACAGCCCTAGGTTATCCAGGTTCCAATCCCTTTTATAAGTCACTTCTTCCTATTTGGTCCTGTGAAATAGGTATAGGAATAGTCTGCCCTATTACAGGATGATACTGGTGTGATACAGGCGCTGCTGCTGAATACAAGAGACCGCTGCTGCTCTCAGCCCCTTCAGCTACCCGCCTGTCTCATTACCCACAGCTGGCTTTTCCGAAGTAGCTCTGCTCAATACTGCATGTCGCAGGGGGCTTACTTCTCTAAGCAGCCTTTAGTGCCCAACACATCCTGGTTACACTGTGCCTGCGCTTATCTGTATCCTCTACCTTCACTAATTCTAACTGTCAGTGTAAGCTGTAATACTCTCCTTGCTGGCAGACATCTGTGGATCGGTGCAACTGTAGAACTCACTGCAGCACTTATGATCACCACCTCGTTGGATGACTAGAGACCTTACCTGTCTATGTGCTGATCTGCTCTCCGACTGTGTACTACTGACCAACTGTCTGAATCATTAGGGGTGACTGTGTGCGCTGGCCTGTCTGACAGCGGCTCTGCCTCCTTCCTACAGCCGACACGATAATGTCTGGCTCCCACCACCGCTGGCCGCTACTGCTGCAGACACTCACAGCTCCATGGCTGCTGACAGCTGGTCACTGAACGCCACACTCTCCAGTCCATTGCTCCCGGGCAGCCGCAGGCGATTCCTCCACCCCAACGCCAATGACAGCTGGACCTGGCCGCCAAGCCCACAATCTCGCTCTCCGGTTCCACCCCCTGCGCACAGCAGCCTCCATCGCTAAGCTGCCAGTCGGGATGCAAGGGGGTGGCATTGAAGGGAGGGATTAGCAGACTAATTCTCAGTCTACCGGCAGCTCCTTTTATACGTCTCTGTCCCTGTCCTTCTTTCCCTGACATGAACCCAACCACTCCCAGCCATATCTCTCCACCCCCCCTTCTCCTGTGCATGTGCATCCCACACACTGGGGCACATCCTTACTACAGAGAAAAAAGTACCACATAAACCGATATGTAAGTAATTAGAGGCTTTAAAAGACGGTCTACCTTACTCGCAAATGCTTCGGGTTCGGAGGATCATCAGCGATGATTCTGTATTACATGAAGCACTCAATACAATGGTTGACAAATTCACCATAAGAAGATATGACAGGACTTCTTCAATTAAAACAAAAAAGAAAGTCCTTAAAATACTCCGATCGGACCTATTACAACCGTCAAAGAAAAAAACAACAACAATATCATTTGGGTTAACACATTCAACTCTAATAGTTCCAACATCAACCACATCAGTAAATCTTATTGGCTGATCATTCAATCAGATATACAACTCAGTCAACTGTTTGAAAACCGGTTAATGCCAGCGTACAAACGTGGTCGCAATATCCGTGATTATGTCATGAAAACAGATTTGACATCAGGACCATCATCTAAAACTGTCTCTTCTTCATCTATCTCATCATTTTTAAATGTTACACGAATTGGATGCTTCAAGTGCACCTATTGCACCACATGCAGCTATATGATTTGTGGTTATTCATTCTGACATCCATATACTGGTCAGAAGTATAGAATTTGTCACAGGGTGACTTATTCTTTTTATTATTATTAATTTTATTTATATAGCGCTTTTCTCCTAAAGGACTCAAAGTGCTTTACATTTTCTTGCTCTACTAAATTTGTGATCTACTGTATCTAATCAGCTGTCCCTGTGGCAAACACTATGTGGGAAAAACTGAGAGGGCCTTCACGGAACGCATGGCGGTCCATAGGTCCTCCATTAGGCCAGCCTTACAAACAGGGAAGACTGATCAGCCAGTGGCCAGGCTTTTTCTGGAGGTACAACACAGCCTGGCCTCTCTTAGATATCGTATTATCGATAATATCAAACCTCCTAAAAGAGGGGGTGATTGTGGTCTATTGTTACTGAAGACTGAATGTAGGTGGATATTTCGCTTAGAAACACTGTCCCCTCGGAATCTCAATAAACACCTGGGACCTGCAATGTGGGATATTATGTAAATTTGTTGTATTACAAGTATACATTTACCTTTATTATTTATGCCCAGTATGCGTGAAGGTCTTATATATTTTTATGTTTTTTGGAGATCATGTTATACAAATATGTCCTCATTATTTTTAATATCCATGTGTGGTGCTTTTGTTTTATGTTAAGCAACAGGTGTTTATTGCGTTTACTTATTTTTCATGCTCCCTCTGTGACGCTGATGCTGGCGCTTCCCGTTTTTTCGTGCAGGATCCCACGTGCATGAAATGACACGGACGGCCCGGTGGGGGGTATATAGGTGAGTTTTTCTGTTTGTTTATCTATGTCCTGAGAAAAATGTTTACATAAACATTGAAAAGTCGGTGTAAGCTGCTCTCCTGTGTCATTTTGCAATGAGTGCTGCCTGAAAGGTGGTGGACAGCACTCAGGGCCATACATGTGTCACACAAAGTACACCCAGACAGGGGGGTGGATCAACGTTTCAGGGCACAAACTTTTTGTTCAAATTGAGGAGGAACACCGGGCAAGTTGTCATTAAAGCCAGATGAGTGCCGGTCATTTTTGGATAATATATATGTGCGTGTGTGTATATGTATATATATATAATGAACTACAATACTCCATTATAATTACTTAACACATATACATTTTACCTCATGAATTGTGACTTCAGTACATATATATTTAACCTCATATATGTACTTAATATAGTATGATCTCTGTGAACAGCAAACCCGGCACATCCCTTGCAGATAAAGGTAACTGGCTGCGGTGTCCTCCTAAGATGGAGGTCCATCCAAATGCATACAGATGTGTCCACATACATCTATCCTCCCTGCGCTACAAGTCACACCACATAACATATGCTGCATATCATTTTGATCAGCAGAAGCTGCCTGTGATAACTATTCACATCACTGTGTGTACAGAGTCATGCCACAGCATAGCGCGATTAGAAGGGCTGTTTAACGCGCAAGGAAATGGTACTGGGTTCCTTGCGCACTGGATAATAAGGGTTGCAAGGTTTGCTGCAGGTAAGACAGAGGTGCCTAACCTCTTGGTTAATAATATGGAGCAAGGTTTGTTACCGCACTATACCCCTATATGTGGTGTATGTATATCAGTCTAAAATAAGACAGATGGATATTAGTGAAAATCTATTTATTGGTTAAACACACTGTTAACCACAGATTTGTATCACATATATGTAAAAGAAGTTATACACATAATTATGATAAGAACCTGTTAAAGTTAAAGCACAATATTACATACATGTAGTATATGCACATATAGATGAGGTTGTACACAAAAAACAGATTAAATGAACACTGTTGAGCACAAAAAAAAAAATTATCACAATAGTGTAGATAGATGTGCACACTGAACTAGACAGAATGCTTGTGAATGGTGATGCTGTATAGATCTATTGTTCATATAGTCATGTAGGAGAAGCGGCATCCCACTTAACTTGATGGGTCCGTTCCGTACAATCCTGGGTACTGGAAGGGTGATGCTGGTGAGTTGAAGGATTGTAGTCCCGACCACTGGTGGATGGGGGGGGGGGGTTTGCTGGATGACAACAATTGTTACCTGCAGACTTGCATTAATGGAGCCTGCGAGGTGGAGTCCTGCTAGTCAACGGGGTGTGCTGGCTTCCCTTGCTTGAGATGCAATTCAAAAGCTTTGTCTGGTGTGGCTGGACTGTTGAGTTTGGACAACTCTTGCTGGGGTGCTAGCTGGTTGGATTGGAGCTGCGCGGTGTTGCCTGTTGTGGGCTGAGTCGCGGTGCCTTCTCTCCTTCCTCCCCGTTGGTGGATCTGTGTGGCAGTGTAAGACCGCTGCCTGCAGTGCAGCAGTCTCCTCACTCGCTTCCGGGTTTGCGCCCGGTGGCTGCGGTCATGTGACTCGGACTGGATGATTATGTGACACGAGGGTGTTAGGCAGTCGGAGGTGCGGTGTTGCCGTAGGGTCTGCTCCAATGCTCTGTGTGCCCAATGCGTTTCAGCCTTGTGGCATTCCTCTGGGGTAGTGTATAGGTTGTGAGGTTGGTTTGCTGGGTTTAAAAACCCCTTGTGGGTCCTTCCTCCGTTTCTGATTGGAGATGTACGTAGTCTCTGGATTGGCTGGATGATCAGTCAATCATTGGTGTGGTAATTCTAAGCCTTCTAGTGAGACTTTCTCTGATTACAAAGTCCGGTGGCTATTTTGTAGGAGTTTAGCTCCATAGATGACTGTCCAGTGTTCAGCCCGTAAGGGGTTAATCAGCCATTTTGGTGAGGTTGCAATACTTATTTAACCTGCCCCATTCTACCAATCGAATCATAATATATATCACCATGGTATATACACATTATCTGGATGTTCAGTCAATCATTGGTGTGGTAATTCTAAACCTTCTAGTGAGAAGGTCTCTGATTACAAAGTCCGGTGGCCATTTTGTAGGAGTTTAGCTCCATAAATGACTGTCTGGTATTCAGTGTTCATCCCTTAAGGGGTTAATCAGCCATTTTGGTGTGGTTTGCAATACTTATTTAACCTGCACCATTCTACCAATCAAATCATAATATTTATCACCATGGTATATACACATTAGCTGGATGTTCAGTCAATCATTGGTGTGGTAATTATAAGCCTTCTAGTGAGAATGTCCAGTGGCCATTTTGTAGGAGTTTAGCTCCATAAATGCAGCAAACCCCGCAACCCTTATTATCCAGTGCGCAAGGAACTCAGTACCATTTCCATTGCTATATCTTGCCTACTTCTGGCAGCAAGGATAATTAATCAACACATGGGATTAACCACTATCAAAGATAAAAGGGAAAAGAGGGCAGACAGTTTTTTCTCCTCATTTACTGACACAACATCCAAAGACACTTCATGCTTCTACAGCGATCTCACAAATTTAGAAAAAGCACTTAATAAAGAGAATAAATTATGGTGGGACACACAAACCCTTAAGTGGTACCATAATAACCAGACAATCCCCAAGGGTCTACATATCAACAAAGTCCCATCCCATAACAATGAGAAAACAATATTAATTTACAAATGGCAAAATATCCTGAAAGATTGTTCCCAATTACTACTCTTACTACTGATTGAGACAAACACTAGTGAACTCCAGGTATTAGACAATACAGACACTGAATTCTAGATTAGAACTGTCGCAGCTGGATATTTGGCTGAGACAGGATCGGTTTAAAAATCAGATTTGTGTGACGCCATCTTGCCAATCTTGCCAATGGCGACAAGACTCCATCTTAGAAATAGATAACACAGCGCCATTTTGTCAAATCCACATATTACAAAGAAACACAACGCTAAATTCCTAATTAATAGCAATTCAAGACTTTTAACAATCTTCCCCAAACACATACCGACAGTGTTCAACATACATAAAAATGACTTTCAAACACATTAAAATCACCACAGACTTAAATATGAACAGCGCAAAAAAATAGACCGGTATAGAACATCTGAACACCTCACAAGAACCTGTCTCAACAACAACAAAAACAAAAAGAAAACTGGGAGAACAAGGAGAGGATGCAGTGGAGGAGAACAAAAAAGCATGGACACAAACATAAACCCAATGACACAAAAAGGACAAGGCATCTTTAATCTAAGTTCTAAGACACTTAACAAAGATCACATCAACCTCCTTGATAAAGGATTGAAATATGCACCGACAGTTCAGATGGATAAATTCGAAACTTACCTGGATATACATAAATTCACCCGCAAATTAACCTTGAAGAAATACTTCATACAAACCACCAGATGATGACTACATATACACCGATCATAAACCACATTCACAATTTTACCCAAGTTACATAATGGGGAATCACATCAATACCTTCACTAGCCTACTGGAGAGAGATCTAGGCAAACTTCATGACAACCAAACTAGAAAACACACCAAAACAAACTTAACCAGAGCCGAATCCAACGCACTGAAAGATCTAGAGAGAAATCACCAAATTATAATAAAGCCAGCTGACAAGGGTGGAGGAATAGTGCTAATAGATAAAAAAGACTACATTACCGAAGCCCACAGAATCCTAAATGATACCACCACATACAAAGTACTCAAACAGGACCCCATGTTAGACTACACAAAAGAACTACAGATACTACTACGCAGAGGTACAGGTATTCTAACCCCCAAAGAACATACATATTTAGATATCAAACATCCCATTACCTCAGTTTTCTACTACTTCCCCAAAATTCATAAAAATCCCACACCCCCGCCAGGCAGACCAATAGTCTCAGGAATAAATTCACTAACCTCAAACCATTCCCGATATGTAGACACATTTCTACAGCCCCATGTCAAATTACAACGGTCGTATATCAAGGACACAACTGACATACTCAATAAACTACAGACGATACAATGGGACAACAATTATTGGCTAGCAACAAGCGACGTTACATCGCTTTATTTGGCTATTAGCCACAAACAAGGTATTAACAGTATTCGCAACCAGTTGCACGGAGATCCAAACATGACCAATACACAAAATGACTTCATCATTGACTGCATCAGTTTCATTTTAACCCATAATTACGTATGATTCGAACAAAATCATTACCTACAGATCACCGGGCCCACCAATGGGGACGAGGTTTGTGCCAAGCTACACAATCTCTTCATGAGTATCTGGGAGAACAATTACATCTGGTCCCATAGCGAGCTTGGAGCAAACCTCGTCCTCTGGGCAAGATTTATAGATGACATTCTTCATTTGGAACGGAAATAAAGAATCCCTCATATTCCTTTCACACATCAAAATGAACCCAAACAATCTCAAATTCACCTCACAATATAGCAAAACCAAGGTTGAATTCCTGGACCTGAACATTTTTATTGAAGATGGCCAGATCCATACCAACAGATTCTACAAAACAGTAGACACCAACAGATTTATCCTAGCTACGAGTGGACACCACCCAAACTGGTTACGGAACATCCCACATGGACAATTCACAAGATTAAGACGCAATTGCTCCAAATTGAGTGATTTCGACAATCAAGGAGAAAATCTACAAACACGAATCATTGCAAAGAAATACAACAGAGAACTAGTAGAATAGGCCAAAACAACAGTTAGAGAAGAAGCAAGAGAACCACTCCTACAATACAACCCCAAACAAAACCTACAGATAACAACATCAGCTTCATAACCCAATATAATCAACAAGCTAATCAAATCAAATGAATTATCCAAAAACATTGGCATGTCCTTTTCCAGGATGACTCGTTAGTAGAAGTCCTACCACCTAAACCAACAGTAATCTTCCGCAAAGCACCAGACATTAAAAGGAAACTAGTGAACAACCATATCACTCCAAGTACAAAAAGACAAACTACACTCAAGACAGACACTATGCAAACAGGAGGTTTTTTCAACTGTGGAATATGCAAGGCGTGTGAAACCACAGGTCAAAGAAGCATCAGACCTACACATTGTATCACCTCCCCTACTAACCAAGTCACCTTTAAAATCAAAGATCAAATAACATGTCACACGAAAGGGGTGGTGTATGTGTTATATGTGGGCAGGACAATCAGACCACTCAAGACAAGGGTATGCGAACAAATACGCAACATACAGAAGGGGACAGAAGACCATCCACTTTCATCACATTTCAAAAAACACCACAGCTGTAACCCCAAATTGCAATTCTTCAGAATAAAAGAATTCAAACAGAGATGGAGGGGAGGCGTCTATACCAAGCTTAATAATAAAGGAGAGTTAAGATGCATCATTCAATTAGACACATTAGCCCCAAAAGGTCTAAATATGGATAATGAAATTAGATCAATTATATGTAAATAATCCCTTTCAAATGTCATTATAACACAGGACACCTTACATATTAATAGACAGAACCAATTGTGCAATTACTAGTTTTGTATTTTTCAGTTTGTATGTAAACACAACTGACACTATTACCATGTTCAGTAATATGTTTCGATTGGTAGAATGGTGCAGGTTAAATAATTATTGCAAACCACACCAAAATGGCTGATTAACCCCTTACGGGATGAACACTGGACAGTCATTTATGGAGCTAAACTCCTACAAAATTGCCACCGGACTTTGTAATCAGAGACATTCTCACTAGAAGGCTTAGAATTACCACACCAATGATTGACTGTACATCCAGCTAATGTGTATATGCCATGGTGATAAATATTATGATTCGATAGGCAGAATGGTGCAGGTTAACTAAGTATTGCAAACCACACCAAAATGATTGATTAACCCCTTACGGGATGAACACTGAACACTGGACAGTCATCTATGGAGCTAAACTCCAACAAAATGGCCACCGGACTTTGTTATCAGAGACATTCTCACTAGAAGGCTTAGAATTACCACACCAACCTCACAACCTATACACTATCCCAGAGGAAGGCCACAAGGCTGAAACGCGTTGGGCACACAGAGCATCGGAGCAGACCCTACGGCAACACCGCACCTCCGACTGCCAAACACTCCCGTGTCACATGATCATCCAGTCTGAGTCACATGACCGCAGCCACCGGGCGCAAACCCAGAAGCGAGTGAGGAGACCGCTGCACTGCAGGCAGCGGTCTTACACTGCCACACAGATCCACCAACGGGGAGGAAGGAGAGAAGGCACTGCAACTCAGCCCACAACAGGCAACACCGCGTCGCTCCAATCCAACCAGCAGGCACCCCAGCAAGAGTTGTCCAATCTCAACGGTCCAGCCACACCAGGCAAAGCTTTTGAATTGCATCTCAAGCAAGGGAAGCCAGCATACCCCGTTAACTAGCAGGACTCTACCTCGCAGGCTCCAAGTGTTGTCATCCAGCAAACCAAACCCTCCACCAGTGGTCGGGACTACAATCCTTCAACTCACCAGCATCACCCTTCCAGTACCCAGGATTGTATGGAACGGACCCATCAAGTTAAGCAGGACTTGACTATCTGAACAATAGATCTATACAGCATCACCATTCACAAGCATTCTGTCTAATTCAGTGTGCACATCTACCTACACTATTGTGATTCTTCTTTTTTTGTGCTCAACAGTTTTCATTTAATCTGTTTTTTGTGTACAACCTCATCTATATGTGCATATACTACATGTATGTAATATTGTGCTTTAACTTTAACAGGTTCTTATCATAATTAGTTAGAATAGAAGGAAAGGAATCTGGGGAAAGCTTCTGCACCAGTAAATATTTATTTCAAAATAAGTGTGAAACCCCAATATAAAGAGTAATAAATTCAATATTTATGCGCCGTCTGGGGCGTGCTGCCAAGGACAAGATACAACATGGAAGAAAAATAAAAAAGAAGACAGAAATGTCCCTTGGTTGGCGCACTAACAAAAAATGTGATAAAATTTAACTTTTATTAAACAATATTAAAATTGTATATATAATAATCTCTCCAGTGAAATATTAAAAATGAAAAAATGTCTCAGTGTGTTAATTATTGAAATGAATAGTGTTATTGGTACACCTGCGCGTGTAATAGCGACACAAAAATGGATATTAATAAATACAAAATCTCTCACAAATAAGTCATAGAATATATGCAAATCCAAAAATAGCAAATCAAAAAATGCATTTAATTGGGACCAGTTATATGTGGCATGCTATAACATCCCTATAAGTGTGATAATATTCTGCAATGTCCACTGCATGTCAGAATTGCCATGATATGCATGTGAGAAGTGGCCGCAATATACTTAGCGTTCCCGCTAGGCTGTTTTAGCGGGGCGCAGCACACTGCCCTCCTTCTGGAGGGCAAAAGGCACCCTGCCCTCCATGAGGAGGGCAAAAAGCGCCCTGCCCTCACAGCCTGCGGGTGCCGTTGTCACCCGCGGGACGCAGTGTCCCGCGGGTGGAGAAACATGCGGTGACCCGGTCACCGCCGGAGAATAGACGCTGGGCACATGCGCCCGCCATTTATTCTCCCTTTTTGCAGCGCTTGGGGGCTGCCCGGCATGTCCGTAAGCGCCGAGCACGCCCTCAAGTATGACGAAAAGGGGACGCGTCTTATAGACACGCCCCTTTTCATGACCACGCCCCCTTTTCGGGCGCGCGCGCAAGGTTGCCCTCTCTAGCTCCGGCGCCCTGCCTGCCACCAGAGCTAGAGTGAACACTATATACTCATATACCTAGATTGCCACCTATAGATGAAATGCACATAGAATCTAATACATTTAAACAAAGGTTGTCTTAACTGCTGCAAAGCCAACAAATAATTTATAACATCTAAGGGGCTGGAATTATATTCCATATAGACCGACTAATATACTTGTAATCAGTCAATTGGCTCAATTAATATAGATTTCATATCACAAATGTCATGTAGGAGTAGGAGATTGATATCCTATATTATCACCTTATCCCCTCATATTATCCTACCATGTTATTGGACATTATTGGCTATTCATTAGGCTGCAGGTAAACATGCACATGTGCTGTCTGCAGTGTATTCAGCAAATCTCTGGGAAGAAAGCCAAAACTTCAGATATACAATGTTGCAGTGTCACAGCGTCTTGTTATAATGTTAGAAGCACATGTAGCCATTTAAATAAGGGTATTTGCATTAGCTTTGACACTAAGAAAACCCATGCCCATATTAGGGAGTATCTGGGAAAGAAGCCAAATTTTAACAGCACACATGGTGTGTATAAATGATTCTAAGCTTGCTGCTGTTCATGCAGCTATAAATAAATAGGATCTAACATGAATAGCTGGTAACTTAGTGAGTCTAGCAACAGCTCTAATCAGTCACATGGTATACACTATCTGAGCCTTACACTAGCTCACTAATAATGGTTGAATTCAGCAGTATAAGTTATATGAGTATTAAGTTTGACTTAATTAATATAATATATATGAGCATTACATCAGCTCAATAGAGATAAGTGTCTCATATACACAGCGCATATATCAGGTGAGTACTAAGTGAAGTATTATCTTCTTTTTACATCACAACACATCACTACAGACGTTTGAGCAGTAACATATCTGCTCATGCAGCAGTAAAATCCCTGCTGCTGCCAAAGTACGTTTCACAAATGAGAGTTTTTTCAAGGCAAAAAAGATAATTATGTGTATAGCTTATTTTACATATACAGTCAGGTGCATAAATATTGGGACATTGACAGAATTTTCATATTTTGGCCTCTATTCACCACCACAATGGCTTTGAAATTAAACAAACAAGATGTGCTTTAACTGCAGACTTTCAGATTTAATTTGAGGGTAATTACATCCAAATCAGGTGAACGGTGTAGGAATTACAACGGTTTCTATATGTGCCTCCCACTTTTTAAGGGGCCAAAAGTAATGGGACTATCAACTCAAAAGCTATTTCATGGACAAGTGTGGGCTATTCCCTCGTTATTTCATTATCAATTAAGCAGGTAAAAGGTCTGGAGTTGATTCTAGGTGTGACATTTGCATTTGGAATCAATTGCTGTCGAATCTCAATATGACATCCAAAGAGCTGTCTCTATCAATGAAGCAAGCCATCATTAGGCTGAAAAATCAAAAAACCCATCAGAGAGATAGCAAAAAACATTAGGTGTGGCCAAATCAACTGTTTGGAACATTCTTAAAAAGAAAGAATGCACCGGAGAGCTCAGCAACACCAAAAGACCCGGAAAACAACTGTGGTGGATGACAGAAGAATTATTTCCCTGGTGAAGAAAAACCCCTTCACAACAGTTGGCCAAATCAAGAACACTCTCTAGGAGGTAGGTGTATATGTGTCAAAGTCAACAATCAAGAGAAGACTTCACAAGAGTGAATATAGAGGGCTCACCACAAGATGTAAACCATTGGTGAGTCACAAAAACAGGAAGACCAGATTAGAGTTTGCCAAACAACATCTAAAAAGCCATTACAGTTCTGGAACAACATCCTATGGACAGATGAGACAAAGATCAACTTGTACCAGAGTGATGGAAAGAGAAGAGTATGGAGAAGGAAAGGAACTGCTCATATCCAAAACATACCACCTCATCAGTGAAACATGGTGGTGGTAGTGTCATGGCGTGGGCATGTATGGCTGCCAATGGAACTGGTTCCCTTGTATTTATTGATGATGTGACTGCTGACAAAAGCAGCAGAATGAATTCTGAAGTGTTTCGGGCAATATTATATGCTCATATTCAGTCAAATGCTTCAGAACTCATTGGACGGCGCTTCACAGTGCAGATGGACAATGACCCGAAGCATACTGCAAAGCAACCAAAGAGTTTTTTAAGACCTAAAAATGGATCCCGGAGGGGAGCGCTGCACAATATATCAAGATGAACAAATTGACATGGAAATTAGACAAAAATTATATGTACCACTTAAGTCCTCTGAATAGACATTTGATCTTTGGGTCCTGGCTCCCTCTGATAATTTGTCAAATTCCCTCCATTGTGGTAAACATAAAAAAGAAAACAAACAAAAAAAATGCCCAATAGGTATATCTGTAAATGCAATGAAGTGGGTGAGATCAATCTACATATCCCCCACTATAAGTTCATGAAAAGGTTCTTCAAATTGATGAACAGTCTTTATGTGTATAAATATATACTATTTAAGCGCTCTCTTCAAATCTCCCACCAACGATATCAATAAGTTGTAGGGGACGTATCCCACTCACTTTGCGGTGAAGGTGTAAAGGTATATCTAGGTATCTTTGATCTTCATGCGTACCGTACTCATGTGTATTTCAAGTGTTGTACTCTTATCTAGGTATCTGCAGCATATCCTCTGTACTTTGCTTGAGGAAGAATAGATGTCCATCCAGATAAATGGTTAAAAATCCAAAACTTTTAAGTGCCCAAAATGCAGGCTACTGAGTCCAGACAAAAGCAGATGTACAGATGTTGCATGTGTAGAATCAACTCTCCGGATGAGTGATACAATATGTACCTGCTACAACTGGATAACAGATTGCCCACCAAAAACATAAAATTCAAGAAGCAGCACACACCGACGCGTTTCAACCTTATAGTTCTTTCTCAAGGTAGGTGTAGTGTGCTGCTACATGTTCATTTATATACCCCTTCAGTAATTAACAGACTAAAAGGGGAAGAGTTTCTCCAATCAAACCTATATACCTGTGTATCACTGGTTTCTAGAACCTATCTCTCCAATCTAGGTTCCATTTGTCCCCCGGTTAACGTGGATGGCTAATTCTCTCTTGTATCCCATACAGAAACCTTTATTTTAATCTTTTCCGCGGTTTTGCGTTCCATTCCGTGGAGCGCAATTACTTCCGGCGGAAGTATCTCGCCGGTATCTATTGCGTTCCACCCCGTGGAGCGCAAGCACTTCTGGCGGAAGTGCCTCGCCGATATCTGTATAGGATAGCCATATCCATTTGCGTTCCACTCCTTGGAACGCACCCACTATGCCGCCCCATGTGACTTTACATCACGTGGCCGGAAATAGAGTACAGGATAACGCATTGTGTGCCAAAAGTTGGAACGCACATCCCTGCCATCAATATTGGACCCTAACTTGTAACAGAATCCAATATTGTGATATCAGGGTTATTAGGTTATGGGAAAAATTTGATCCGTCCATACCTCCTATACATGGTCAAAACGTACAGTATTAAAATAAATATAAATGAAAGAGATGCTTTTCTTTCCATTATATTAAATACATGGTAAAAAATTATAGAGATGTATAAAGATCTAAAACACTAATCGATATCCTAACATACAAGTATAAATGGTATCACCAATAAATGTATACCCTAAATAAAAAACCAATTCTAAGGGAAATAACTAAAATCTACAAAAATTTTTTTTTTTTAAAGGCTCATATCAATATAGACCTTAACCAATGTTTCCTCATATGAGGATGCAATGAGTATATAAATATGTAAAATATGTGAACTAAATAAGTCATAATCTGTATCTCTCTGTAATGTACATCTTATACAAATAAATTACAAATTTTAAAGTCATTAATATCGAACAAACGAAAGAAGAAACAGTTGTGGTAACTGGAATGAAACCTTCCCCGTGAATTAAATGGATCCTCGACACTGCCAATATATCTGGTAGTTAGCCAAAGGTTCATGATAAAAACCATTTGACTTCAAAATCCAAATTGAGCCCCTTGGGATCAAGGGTCCCCAACTCGAAAATCACCCTCATTTCTGACCGTGCCAGTCTCTCATCGCTGTAATTTTTCCGCCAAACTGGAGGGACTAGAATAATGCCACAAAAGCTGGATATGTGGCTGGGATCTCTATTATGATAGGTGTTAAAATGTGCTGAAACATTGTGGGTGGGGAGACCTTTCTTAATGTTACGCACATGCTCCCCCATCCTTTCTTTTAATTTTCGTGAAGTTCTCCCTATATATTGTTTTTTACATGTGCATTCTAATAAATATACAAGGTTTTTACTATTACAAGTGATGAATGATTTGATTGCATGTTTACTTCCATTAGTTGTAGAACAATATTCAATGGTCTTATTAGAATTAATTTTACAGGTTTTGCACATAGAGCATTCACCACATCTGAAGAAACCTTTAGTTTTGATAGTGCTACGTGTTATTCTAGGTACAATAGTGGAGACACTTTTCACGAGATTGTTTCGTATATTATTAGCCCGACGGTAGACAAACTTGGGTCTATCCGGTATGTATTCCCTTATCTTCTCATCTCTTTTCAACATCTCCCAATGTCTGGCTATTTTTCCACTTGCTGGTGTTGGCTGCTATATCTGGTAATGAAAGGGATGCCTATATCTTCAGATTCCTTTCTTTTTTCTTGGTTCAGTTGTGATCTGTCACATTCCAGGTATTTTACATATGATTTTTCCACATTCTCTTTATCGTATCCTTTTTGTAAAAACTGTTTCTTTAGACTAGCTCCTTGGACTGCATAATCTTCTTTCGTAGTGCAGTTTCTCCGTACCCGATGAAACTGACTTTTGGGGATGGAATACAGCCAATTGTTGTGATGATTGCTCTGACAGTCGATATATGAATTACTATCGGTGGGTTTTATGTAATTTTTGGCATGTACTTTTCCATCTTTAATAAGGATGGTCAAATCTAAAAAAAAATCACAGATTCTGAGCCATTGTTATATGTCAATTAAATATGGCTGTTATTCTTATTTAAATATTCACAAAAAATATCCAGGGATTCCTCACTTCCCCTTCATATAAATAAAATGTCATCAATATATCTAGTCCAGGACACCAGACTCGCCCCCAGATCATGGCCCTCATACACATGAGTTCTTTCCCAGAAGGCCATGAACAAATTGGCATTACTAGGGGCGAATCTGGTGCCCATGGCTGTTCCATTTACCTGTAGGTAAAAAGAGTTGCCAAACCAAAAAAAATTATTTATGAGGATAAATTCAATACTTTCTAGGACAAACTCTTTCCTTTCCAAATCCATTTCTTCCAACTCCAAAAAGTATTTAGTAGCATCTAAACCCTGCTGGTGATCTATAATGGTGTAAAGGGACGTTACGTCCGCAGTTATCAGAAACATATAGGGGTCCCAATTAATGGTCTCCAGATTCCTGATAACCTGTAAGGAGTCCTTCAAATAAGATGGTGTTTGAACCACCACTGGTTGTAACAAACTATCTATATATTGAGATAAATTAGAAGAAATAGAATCCGTACCTGCCACTATTGGTCTTCCAGGTGGATGGTGGCTATCCTTATGGATTTTTGGAAGGGTATACAGTACCGGAATCGATGGTTTACCACTACGGAGGGAATTTGACAAATTATCAGAGGGAGCCAGGACCCAAAGATCAAATGTCTATTCAGAGGACTTAAGTGGTACATATAATTTTTGTCTAATTTCCATGTCAATTTGTTCATCTTGATATATTGTGCAGCGCTCCCCTCCGGGTACAATTTTTAGGTCATATTTACTGTGTTTTTGGGTGTTGGGTGACACTCAGGGACCTGTTGAAGGGTGCTGCTCTTAGAGGTTTGCGCAGTGGAGGTATCTAGATCCATTGTATAAAGAGTTTTTTAAGGCTAAAACGTGGAATGTTATGCAATGGCCAAGTCAATCCCCTGACCTGAATCTGATTGAGCATGCACTTGATGAAGACAAGACTGAAGGGAAAATGCCCCAAGAACAAGCAGGAACTGAAGACATTTGCAGTAGAGGCCTGGCAGAGCATCACCAGGGATGAAACCCAGCGTCTGGTAATGTCTATGCGTTCCAGACTTGAGGCTGTAATTGCCTGCAAAGGATTTGCAACAAAGTATTAAAAAGTGAAAGTTAGATTTAGGATTGTTTAGTTTTTCCCTTTACTTTTGGCCCCTTAAAAAGTGTGAGGCACATATAGAAACTGTTGTAATTCCTACACCGTTCACCTGATTTGGATGTAATTACCCTCAAATTAAATCTGAAAGTCTGCAGTTAAATCACATCTTGTTTGTTTCATTTCAAAGCCATTGTGGTGGTGAAGAGAGGCCAAAATATGAAAATTCTGTCAATGTCCCAATATTTATGCACCTGACTGTATGTGATACAAATCTGTGGTTAACAGTGTGTTTAACCAATAAATAGATTTTCACTAATATCCAAGTCTTTTTTTAGATTGATGTACATACACCACATATAGGGGTATAGCGCGGTAACCATCCTTGCTCCATATTATTAAAGGAGGCTAGATGTATGAGGACACCATCTGTATATGTAAAGGTACGTACATTCTGCTCCGACATGAAAGCTTTCATCCATTACCCCTACGGAGAGGACTGCCTTACTCGCAGTACTTGAGTGTAAGATGGATCCTAACAAGGTAGCACAAGCCCTCAATGAAATGTTGGAAAAATTTGTAGCTAGGGGCTATAATCGTGGGGAACTAGAGGCGGTGAAGATGAAAGTACTTAATACTCCCGTGGCATTACCTTGACATCAAAAAATAAAAAACGAATCAATGCCATTCAATTGTATTCCCTGGGCCAACAGATTCAACTCTAAAAGTCATAACACCAGCAAACCAGCTAAAAAATGGTGGGCAATAGTAAATAGTGATGCTGACTTACCCTCCCTACAAAACAACAGGTACACTAGGGGTAAGAACATTAGGGATCAGGTAGTCAAACTTGACATCACAGGTTTGGACAAAAAGAAACCTGGACATTTAATTAGCCAAAAAACAGGATGTCATAGATGCCTTGGTTGAATTGCATGCCGTTCTTTAATAGTAGGTACCACATTTAGCCACCCCCAAGCAGGAAAGATACAAAATTCAATTTGCAGTCACCTGCACCACCACACATGTGGTGTATGTGTCAATGTGCCCTTGTGGTTTAGCCTATGTGGGTAACACCCACCGGCAATTCAAGGAACGCATGGTGCTCCATTAGATCAGCACTAGACTCTGGCCACAGTGACCAACCAATGGCCAGACACTGTGTTCAAGCCAAACATGTGGTGGCGAGTATTCGGGCAACCATAATCGACTATGTGCAGAACAGTAAAAGAGGGGGCAATAGGGAAAAGATTTTATTACAGAAAAAAAGCAGGTGGATATTCATACTTCCTCACAACCAAGGAGTTAAATGAAACACTGGATTTGTCTGAGGTATTCAGTTTAACTACGTGTCTGGTTTAAATTGTAGTAAGTCACCATTCAACTGTATCCATCTACAACCTTGTAAAGAAAGTATATTGTGAGCACTTTCTTAATCATTTTAATATGTCATGTTTTTATTTTGTTTACAGATGTGGTGGTTACTAGGTAACCGCGTCATGTCTCCAATGGTGCCTCACTCTGGACGTCTCCGCCAGATGATGTTATTGCGACTGTGAAGTCTGATACCAGCATGTAGTACGGTGTCGCTGCCAGTGGGGATGGACAGGCGAGTGTAATGGGCGGTGGATTAGGTAATGTTTGTGGATATATATATATATATATATGTGTGTGTGCGTGTGTAAAGTTTTGTCATTATTATGTATGTATCACTGAAGACGGGGGGTTGCCCCCAAAATGTCGTATTAAAGGATTTTTACCTTGCTGCATTATAAGTTTGCTGAGTGCCACCTTACCACATCTCCCTCTCTCTCATATATATGTGTGAATGTATATATATATATATATATATATATATATATGGACTGGGGTGCAAGTGGCTTGTGACCACATTGCTTAAATAAATAAAAACAGAAAACTCAGCACTCACCACTGTTAAATCACTCACAATAATAAATAAACCCCATTGTTTATTTATTATTGCGAGTGATTTAACAATGGTGACTGCTGAGTTTTCTGTACATATACATATATATATATATATATATATATATATATATATATATAGTGATTCTCTGCGCGACACATGGGACATTTACATGCAGTACATTCATTGACATGAACTGTTTCTATACCACAATTTTTACTTGTGCTATAGAAACAGTTCACGCACTTGAATGTATCTAAATGTCCTGTGCGCCACACAGAATCACTGTGTGTATGTATGTATGTATATATATATATTTATATATATATATATATATTGTGATAGGATCACTGGTAAAGTGGTCTGTGGCAGGTACATTTGTCCAAGATTCCTGTCTTTTGTGTTTTAAACCCCCAGGAGAAAGTCTGCAGTGAAGCAGGCTTGAGTCTTGGCTTTTTGAAAAGCCGGTTTGGGACCTGGGGGTTGTGGGTGAGAGGAGAGGGAGGGCTCCACCCACGGCCACTCCAGGTTTTAGTTCTCTTAGCCTGGTAACAGGCTTGATTGGGTTCCCACCTGAGGGTGGCCAATATAAGCCTAGTGTGTTGAGGGCTGATTGTCTCACCTGGGAGAGCAGACAGGGAGTTTGCTCAGAGACACTTGGAAAACCTATCTATCTGTGAGTACTGTGCTGTGCTGTGCTTTGTTGCTGGCGAGGGCATTAGGCCCTGCCAGGTTCTGGTAGTGAGGGAACTACCTGTGAAGTTATTGCCCTGACAGGGCTAGGATTTTGTTTATGTTTTCTTTATGTTATCTGACATTGTACAATAAAGACTGGCGCCGACCAGCTTGTACTTGCATCCAGACTGGTGTGCTGCTTCCCTGCTGCTGTGTGTGTGTGTGTGTAAGGAAGGAGTCCTCTACCCAGGAGAGGGACCCCCTAACCTAACTGTGTCACAATATGGTGGAGAATGCGGGCAACCTCACACACTGAAGTTGCAGCAAGAGGAAAACTTTCCGTTTAAAAATTAAAGGGACAGACACCCAATTTGTGAGTGTGGAAATAACGCTGTGTCCTTGGAGTCCCATAGAGGAGGCGTCAGCCCATGCTCAGAGAGACAAGGTTCAGCTTCTAACCTACACCCCAGGACAAAATGGAGGACATTATTAAAGCCCTGCTCCAAGCTACAGCAGCTCAGCAGGAATCTACCAGAGCTCAGAAGGAATCTACCAGGGCTCTGCAGGAATCCACCAGGGTGCAACTGTTGGCCTTGGAGACAGCACAGGGGCAACAACAGATTGCCATCGAGGAAACCCGCCGGGCCTTAGCGGAAAACAGCCAGGCCATAAAAGAGGTGGCGCACTTGATCGCCCGGCCCAGAGATGTTGGTACTGGTCCTCCCACCACCACTCACTCCGTACGAGCCAGTCACTTCCTCCAGAAGATGACTTCGGGCGATGATGTGGAGGCCTATCTCACCGCGTTTGAAAGAACGGCCGAAAGGGAGAGTTGGCCCAAGGAGCAGTGGGCAAGTCTGGTGGCACCTTTTTTGTCTGGGGAGCCACAAAAGGCCTATTTTGACTTATGCCTGGCTGATGCCAAGGACTATAAAAAACTAAAACAGGAGATCCTAACTCGCTTGGGAGTCCCCACCTTTGTTCGTGCCCAACGGGTCCACCGCTGGGAGTTCCATATGGACAAGCCTCCACGTTCACAGATGCATGACCTCGTCCATCTGTCCTCAAAATGGCTACAGCCCGAGACGCTGACGGGACCACAGATCGTGGAAAGGGTCGTGATGGACCGGTACCTGCGATCATTACCTGCGACTCTGCGCAAGTGGGTGAGCCATGCAGACCCTAAGTCCGCGGACCAGTTGGTCGAGTTGGTGGAGAGGTACGTAGCGGCTGAGGAGCTGATGAGTATGCCCCACCGAGCCCCGATGGCGCACCGGCGAACTCCCACAGACACTGGTAAGACTGTTCCAGGGGAGAAGGGTGCTGGGCGGTGGAATGTACCCAAGACTGAGGGTGTAGAACCCGGAGACAGGCCTGCCAGGCCGGGAAGGTTCTTGCCCCGTAAACGACTAGACATTAATATGACTCAGTGTTTCCGATGTGGTGGCTTCGGCCATATTGCCGCTAATTGTGCACTTACAACTGAACCTATGCAATGTGATACTGCTCATGTCTACTGCAGGGGGTCTTTCTTTGCACAGATAGCCTGTACGGCTGACCGTCAGGCTGTGACTGATAAGCACATGTGTGTACTCACTGTAGATGGCAACCGAGTAGAGGCACTGTTAGACTCTGGTAGCTTGGTGACACTTATAAAAGCTGAGCTGGTGAACCCCTTAAGGCGTGAGGGGAAAACTGTTGGTGTGACCTGCATACATGGGGATACTCGATATTATGTTACTGCCGAGGTGAACATCGAGACACCATGTGGTTCTGCTATAGTTTCTGTAGGTTTGGTACATGGTCTGATGTACGATGCAATATTGGGGAGAGACTTTGCTCACTTCTGGAAGTTGTGGGAAAGCCGTTTTGTTCCAGAGGTGAACAACCCCGATCCATTTGAGAAGGTTGTCGATGTAGTGGAGGAGGGAGTTTCTTCTGAGTCAGAGTTATTCCCTTTTTCTACTATGATTGTCGAACTAGAGAATGCGGAGCGTGACGGTGGCCCGCCAACTGATGTGCCTCCCATTGAGGTGGGAAGTGTTGTTGGGCCAGGTGATCGTCTGCCTGATTTAGAGGTCAGAAGAGAGGTCTTTGCCGTGGAGCAGTTGAATGACCCTACTTTGGTAAAAGCCAGGGAGAATGTAAAAGTAGTTGATGGTAAACCCGTAGACCCTGATAGTTCTTTGTCCTATCCCCACATGGCAATGTGGCAGGAATTGTTATATCAGGTGACTAAGAAGGGGGAAGATGTTGTGGAACAACTAATAGTTCCCAAAGCCTACAGAAGAACAGTGTTGTCTGGCCCATGGTCATATAACGGCAGGCCATCTAGGGGTAGAGAAAACCACTGAGCGAATAATGCAGAGGTTTTTCTGGCCCGGGCTTCATAAAGAGGTATCTGACTTTTGCGCATCCTGCCCTGAGTGTCAGTATCATGCTCCCAGGCCACATTTTAAGGGTCCACTAGTTCCATTGCCTATTATAGAGGTGCCGTTTGAAAGAATAGCGATGGATTTGGTTGGACCCTTAATGAAGTCTGCCAGGGGACACCAGTATATTCTGGTCATAATGGATTACGCTACCAGGTACCCGGAAGCGATCCCGTTGCGCAATACGTCAACCAAGACCATTGCCAGAGAGCTAGTTCATGTCTTTAGCAGGCTGGGTATACCTAAGGAGATACTAACTGACCAGGGTACACCGTTTATGTCCAAAGTCATGAAAGAGTTATGCCGCCTGTTCAAAATCGAAAAGTTAAGAACTTCGGTTTATCACCCCCAAACCGATGGGCTGGTCGAGAGGTTTAACAAGACGTTAAAACACATGCTTAGGAAAGTGGTCGACAAGGATGGTAGGGATTGGGACTACTTATTGCCGTATTTATTGTTGGCCATAAGAGAAGTTCCCCAGTCCTCCACCGGGTTTTCACCCTTCGACTTGTTGTATGGGAGACACCCAAGGGGGTTACTAGACATTGCCAAAGAGACATGGGAGGGGCAGTCTAGTCCTTACAAAACGGTGATTGAGTATCTTTCTCAAATGCAGGAGAGAATTGCTGCGGTAGTGCCGATAGTGAGAGAGCACCTGGAACAGGCTCAACAGGCACAGCAGAGGGTATACAACCGCAATGCTCGGTTACGCAGCTTTGCTCCTGGGGACAGAGTGTTAGTATTGGTTCCCACTGTGGAAAATAAACTTTTGGCTAAATGGCAAGGGCCCTTTGAAATCATAGAAAGAGTGGGGCAGGTCAATTACAAAGTTTACCAGCCAGGGAAAAGAAAGCCGGAACAGATATACCATATAAATCTGTTAAAGCCCTGGAAAGATAGAACGGTACTGTCGGCCGTCCGAGACCCTCCAGTAAGTCCAGGGCCCTTAGTTCCCGAAGTGACAGTGGCAAAAACCCTGTCGGCAATTCAACAACAAGAGGTCAAGGAGTTTCTGATCAGAAATAGGGTGCTGTTCTCTGACTGCCTGGGAAAACCTCGGTCATTAAACATGACATAATCACTGACCAAGGGGTTAAAGTTAATCTAAAGCCCTATAGGTTACCAGAAGCACAAAGAGAATCGGTGTCGAAAGAAATTAAAAATATGCTAGAGTTAGGGGTTATTGAAGAATCACATAGTGAATGGTCAAGTCCCATTGTGTTGATTCCAAAGCCCGACGGGAGTGTGCGTTTCTGCAATGACTTCTGAAAGTTGAACAGTGTTTCGAAATTCGATGCCTACCTGATGCCAAGAGTGGATGAACTGATTGAGAGACTAGGGACGGCAAGGTATTTAACCACTCTTGACCTAACCAAAGGGTATTGGCAAGTACCGTTAACCGAGAGCGCCAAACAAAAGACAGCTTTTTCAGCGCCAGAGGGCTTGTTTCAGTACAAGATGTTGCCCTTCGGGCTACATGGGGCACCTACTACCTTCCAAAGAATGATGGACAGGATTCTAAGGCCCCATAGACGGTATGCGGCTGCTTATCTGGATGACATGGTCGTTCATAGTCCTGATTGGCAGTCTCACTTACCCAGGGTACAAGCAGTGTAGGACTCCATCTATAAGGCAGGTTTGACAGCCAACCCAAAAAAGTGTTGTCTAGGCATGGAGGAAGTAAAATATCTGGGATACACCATTGGCAGAGGCCTGATAAAGCCTCAGCTCAATAAGGTTGATGCCATACAAAACTGGCCACGGCCTCTGAATAAGAAGCAGGTGAGAGCCTTCTTGGGAATTACGGGGTACTACAGGAGGTTTATACCCAACTTTGCCACCATGGCAGTCCCACTGACTGACCTGACCAAAGGCAAACAAAAAGTCATGGTAGAATGGAGTCCTGAGGCAGAGAAAGCTTTTCAGGAGTTGAAAGTAGCGTTGTGTTCCCAACCAGTCCTGATAACTCCTAATTTTGAAAGGGAATTCATAGTACAAACCGATGCATCAGAAGTAGGTATAGGAGCGGTCCTGTCCCAGAACAAGGAGGGTGAGGAACACCCTATTTTCTATCTTAGCAGAAAGTTGAATGTACATGAGAGAAACTATGCCACAGTGGAGAAGGAGGCGTTGGCCATAAAGTGGGCGTTAGAGGCTCTCAGGTACTACTTGGTCGGAAGAAAGTTCAAATTGATCACTGACCATGCCCCTTTGAAGTGGATGTCTGAAAATAAGGACAGTAATGCGAGAATTACAAGATGGTTCTTGGCGTTACAAACTTTTAAATTTTCAGTGGAACACAGGCCAGGAAGCCAGCTGGCCAATACTGACGCGCTGTCACGCGTTCATTGTTTGCGGGCTTCAGTTGTTCCGCCCCACAGGTCGAAACAAAGGGGGGGGGATATGTGATAGGATCACTGGTAAAGTGGTCTGTGGCAGGTACATTTGTCCCAGATTCCTGTCTTTTGTGTTTTAAACCCCCAGGAGAAAGTCTGCAGTGAAGCAGGCTTGAGTCTTCGCTTTTTGAAAAGCCGGTTTGGGACCTGGGGGTTGTGGGTGAGAGGAGAGGGAGGGCTCCACCCACGGCCACTCCAGGTGTTGGTTCTCTTAGCCTGGTAACAGGCTTGATTGGGTTCCCACCTGAGGGTGGCCAATATAAACCTAGTGTGTTGAGGGCTGATTGTCTCACCTGGGAGAGCAGGCAGGGAGTTTGCTCAGAGACACTTGGAAAACCTATCTGTGAGTACTGTGCTGTGCTGTGCTGTGCTTTGTTGCTGGCGAGGGCATTAGGCCCTGCCAGGTTCTGGTAGTGAGGGTACTACCTGTGAAGTTAGTGCCCCGACAGGGTTAGGATTTTTGTTTATGTTTTCTTTATGTTTTCTGACATTGTACAATAAAGACTGACGCCGACCAGCTTGTACTTGCATCCAGACTGGTGTGCTGCTTCCCTGCTGCTGTGTGTGTGTGTGTAAGGAAGGAGTCCTCTACCCAGGAGAGGGACCCCCTAACCTAACTGTGTCACTATATATATATATATATATATATATATATATAATACGAAGGATGTAGACTGCGCCACAGTACAACAGTCTTTATCACACAATTTAGCAGAACATATTTGACACTCCCAATGGATATATTGGGCGTCACCTCAACCCTAAGTAAAATAGATGATGGTAAGTAGCCTATATAAACAATTGATAAGACAAAAAATAGGGTGACAGCGACCTCTGGTGTCCCTAGCCCGTTAAATTATGACTGAGAAGTGTGTTAAAAATATAACATCAATTTTATTTAGTGAAAACAAATCAGGCATAAAATATATTCCATAAAATATCACTGTAAAAGTAGGCTAGAAATAGGAGGTATAATAAAACAGCACTAAAATAAAATCAGACACTGCTGCACTGGTAGTCGTATAAAAACGGCACTTTTAAAATATAAGTAGTAAAAGATGGTAAGATGCTTATATTTCAGGAGAGGTGCAGTCTGGGAAAGCCCAACACGTTACGTCAGATAGACTTTATCAAGGGTATATATATTTTTCCCTCCAAAAAAACGGAACTCAGAAAGAGGCTAAACGTCATCTTACATGGACGAACATCATCATTCCTGGACTTTTGTCCAGGAATGATGATGTTCGTCCATGTAAGATGACGTTTAGCCTCTTTCTGAGTTCCGTTTTTTTGGAGGGAAAAATCCGAACTCAACGTGCAAACTCGAACCTATCCGAGCCTGCACATCCCTAATATATATATATATATATATATCATGCACATTGCAATAACGGCGGCACTCGGGTAATAAATGATCAGCACGAGTCAGGAAATACCAACGTTTTGATAGTTTAATCTATCATCTTCAGGATACAAAACATACATTAAAACACTCACCTTAAATACCCCCACCCACGTGTAGCCAGCATCCCTCTAACGAACCGGAAGCCAAAAGCTGTGCCCAACAATGACGCATTCCAAAGGCCGCCGTCACCATAGTAACATACTGATACAAACATAGTATATGGCAACAAGTGGTGATACTGTTACAAATACAAAAATGACTTATCAAATGTTTTAAATCACACAATCAATCCAATAATACCAGCCACATCTCTTATAACTGTGGCTAATTTAAGGACATGAATGAATACACCAAATCACTGTACTGTACGTGTTGTAAATAATAATAGAATATCAGTTCCTAATTGCTACAGTCTAACGAAATTTATAAAAAGCAATGTAGCCCAAGGCTTTCATTCAAACTCGTGGATTGGCGGTAGTCAGTCTCAACCAAATCAACAAACACGTAAACGCTATCATAGGTATAAATCTAATTCTGATACACCAGCAGAACAAGGCACTACAAGCGAATCGGATCATGATTTGGGCTCCACAAGGGGTGCAACAACGGCCGTCCCTTTATTAATGCGTACGCGCATTCAGGTACAAGAACTAAGACACAGTATACCAGGAGAGGGAATAATAACGAGGAAGAGGAAGGTTGGGAAGACCACCACTCCCAAGGAGGTAGTATGTTACTATGGTGATGACAGTCTTTGGAATGCGTCATTGTTGGGCGCAGCTTTTGGCTTCCGGTTCGTTAAGGTGAGTGTTTAAATGTATCTTTTGTAAACGCTGGTATTTCCTGACTCATGCTGATCATTGTATTTTCATTGGCGTCTGTACTTATGTCATGATGTTTACTTTGGCAAGATACAGGAACATGTTTTATATGATTTGTTTTTTTCTTTTTAATTGCAATATTAAAACCATGGATAGGTTTTACTTGCAATACCATAACTAGTCATTTGATTTTCTGCATATCATTATAAACAGCTGAGGTCACAGTGAGATCCCCTGTTTACACTGAATAACATATTAAATTAGCTTAATTAAAATTTTCATATATCGAATCAGCAGCATATGTACTCAGCATAATCGGTATGAAATCCCGACGGCTGAATAGCTGCCGGTTCATATACCGACACTGGAAGCCAGAAGATGCCGACAGGTGTGGTAAGTAGTCTAGCCCTACCACCCCTCCCCCCAACCCTCCCTTAGTGGTGCCTAACCCTAACCTTCCCCCAATGGTGCCTAACCTTAACCCCCTTAACCCCCTTCCCGCACACTAAACCTAACCCTCCCGGTGAGGGAGGTGGGGTGCCTAACCCTAATCTCCCCCTGGGGTACCTAAAACTAACCCTCAACCTCGCAGCTAACACTTTATAGGGCCCCGCTTACCTTCATTCGGGATGCCAGCTGTTGGGATTTCGTCATCGGGCTAAAGATAGGCGTAGGGATTTCGATGCCTATCTTTAGTCCCGGGTCGGGATCCTGGCCGCCGGTAAATTAACTACTTCCAGTTCTCAGCAAGTGGAACCAATCACATTTAGCAAAAATAAACACAAACAAGCAGCTGAATAGTATTTTGTCTCATGAAATGTACATAACAAAGATCTACCTTGCTTCACAAAGTGAGGCATAAACAATGAGGATAATACTAGTGTACATACTGTAAATGCTGTGGGCCTGCTTCTGAATCGAACACAAGTCAGCATTGTTTTGCAATTTGTACATGTGCCTCAGCAAACATATGCATCTTTGCGGAGCTATGATCAATTCTGAGTTGGAGGCATCCCGACATTTTCTCTCTATCCGTCAAGTGAGCCAGCAACAATGCGGATGTGCGTAAGAGAACCATTTTGTCAGTGTGTTGGAGTCGTGCATCTCCATAGTTGACACAGATTTCAGATGGATCTCCTGCACCTACATGAAATAGATGTATAAGTGCTGATTATAGTGACGGTGGCTGCGCTCGTTTGAAGGAAGAGTGGGTCGCAGAGCGGTAACTAGAATTTTTGGTGCCCTGTGCCAGAGAGAGCATAGTGTACCTGAAAAAGGGCCACAGCCTCGTGGGGAAGGGCCAGGGAAAAGATAGGAGAGGCCAAGAGATGCTGGGCATAAAAGAAGAGTAAGCTACAAGTGAGAATGATAATAAACATGAAAACTGACAGGCCCAAACAGCACCCCCTCCCCTGCGGTACCCTGTGCCATGGCACTGGTCAGACTACCCTAGTTATGGCCCTGGTGGGTCGCATACACATAATTGAACACGACTCAGAATGCAAGCATGCAGTCATATTAGCATTCCATTAACAATCCTTTTGCAGTGGCTGCATTACGTATGACTCAGAATATTTTTTTAAAAAAAATGAAATGTAATCAACACATTTATCCATAAACAAATGTCATTTTGAAGGGGCATAATCTTTTCAGGCTTTTGCTGGAATCACAAATAACTGTTTTGTATCCCTAAAACTCCTGTCCTGGAAAAAATACACAAATCTAGGGTATGCAGTACTCTCTCCTATGCATCCACCAGCTGTGGGTAAAAGTATGAAAACAAAATATTCTCCTGAATAATATGAAATATAGATATCACCTTTTGTTTCAGGGTCATCTACCTCACAGAGACTTCCTCTATTGGTTTGAATGAGCATCTATTAGAGCAGTGGTTCTCAAACTCGGTCCTCAGGAACCCACACAGTTCATGTTTTCTAGGTCACCCAGCAGGTGCACAGGTGTGTTCATTATTCACTGTCACATTTGAAAAGATCCACAGGTGGAGCTGATTATCTCACTTGTGATTCTGTGAGGAGACCTGGAAAACATGCACTGTTTGGACTCCTGAGGACAGAGTTTGAGAACCTGTGTATTAGAGCATTAAATACTAAATGGAGGTTCCATGGTGCCGGAGGTTCCATGGTGCCAAAAAAGAACGTAAAAAGAGGGTTAAAGTATCTTCACTGCTTGGAAAAACAAATAAATATTGAATTCTTCTGAAGTCAATTTAGCTTCCAATAAAACACTTAACACCATGGCCAAAATGGAGGAATTGACTACTTCCTCTTTTTTTTTTTATTATTATTCTCAACACAGGACAGGCAACAAAAAATTGAGAAAAGACATTGGAAGTTTCAACTAGCCTAGATATTGACAATGCATTGTGAAAAGAAAAGAATCTTGGTACTTTGTAATAATGTCTACTGGATTTGGCGGAAGCCAAAATATTTTATCAGCAGCTGAAAGACTTATGTTTTGGGGCAGCACGGTACAAAATAATTCGCTTGCTGCCTCATTCCCATCATGTGTAAGAAGTTTGTGTTCTCCCCATGTTTGCATGGCTTTCCATTGGGTGCTTCAGTTGCTTCCCAAAATCCAAAAACATAAGTAGGTTAACAAACAGCAATCAAAAGAAAATTAACCATAATGTAAATTATTTATTTATTTATTAACAGTTTCTTATATAGCGCAGCAAATTCCGTTGCGCTTTACAATTTGAATCAAGATTAACATTATACTGGGTTGTAAAAGACATACATACATGACATACATAAGGGTAAGAGGGCCCTGCTCACAAGCTTACAATCTATAGGGAAATAGGTGTTGATACACAAAAATGTGTCCATGTGGTAGGTAATTTAGATTGTAAGCTACATTGGGGCAGGGACTAGTGTGAATGACTGAAATATTCTCTGTATAGTGCTGTGGAATATGTGCGAGTTATATAAAAAAAAATTATGTTAAGACTCTACTCCAGTTTTGTGCAATAAATGGCCCTTCTAGCTGTTGCAGCAATTAACATCCCTGGATACTATGCCAGTGTTTTCATATTTGGACATGCTAAAACTGTAGCAGGGCATGCTAGGATATGTAGCTCTAAAGCAGCTGGAAGGCCACTTATTGGCCACCGTTGCATAACTCCTTAAAAAAGGCAACTGCATTCTCTTTACCTGCAACAAGGAATGCTGAAAGTAACTTTAGGGGCAAAATGTATTAAGTGGTGAATTCAGCCACATTTTGAAACCAATGGACATCACGTAGGACTGAAAGCAGGTTGATACTCAAAGTCACTGAACTTGACCTTCTAAACTCATACAACCATCGATACACACAGGTTTCGAAACTCCAAACCCACCAACACTACACCACAGTTTCACAGTTTAGAATTAATGCACCTATCCCTATAATCTGTTCAGCCTTCGCTTGATTTTGGCTCAAAATTATATATATATATATATATATATATATATATATATACACACATACATACATACATACACACACACATATTTATATTGTGGCAGTATCACCAGAGATGGCACTGGTGAGCAGCTGATTCTGTGGGGGCAGGACAGATCTGCCCAAACAGAGTAGACAAGCATTGTGGGAAGATGCCTAATTGCTGCCTTGTGGAGAGAGCTCAGATGTAGGCTGATGAGAAGGCAGACCAGTCAGGCTGCTGCTGGAAACAGTCTATGTGGGACTGTGGCAGCCAGAGAGCCCAGTGAAGCTAAGCGAGCCATTGGGGGCCAGAAGGCCTGTATCTGGACCTTGCAGGAGGCAAGGGGAGACCATAAACCTCTCAGACTGTGTGACATTGAAGCAGAGGGCTGCAGGCTGAGGAAGCCAGGGCCTACTGTATACCTGGAGGATACAGGGAAGGCACAGAGACTGTGAGAGACTTTATTGGCAGATTAGCTGCACCCTTATAGAGAGGGTTCAAGAAATGAGTTAGACGCCCTAAATAGGGGCTAGGTTGTTTATAAATTTTCTGTTTGTTTCCTGACTTTCCATGCTGGAAAGAAAAGCATAATTTATTTACTTGAAAGCGGTGTGTGGACCCTCATTAAGCACCTAAACACTGCACCAATCCACCCTCTGCCGAGCTAATTACCCCAAAGAGATCACAATATAAATATATATATACACACACACACATAATCATCTGGCTTAAACAGTACGTGGCCACTTTGAAATAAATATTTGCATGACTCTGTAGACTGACGAGTGCTCTCTTGTTACCCACGAACCTATATTATATACACACACATTATATATATATATATATATATATATATATATACACATACACACACACACAGTGACAACTTGGGGTAGTTAACCTGGTAGACTGGTGTATCTATCTCACAGGTCTAGGCTCAGGCCTCCTGGCCCCCAATGAGCTCTATCTGACTGTTCTGGCTCACTCCTCCCTGGACTGAATCGACTGGGCAGTCCTTACACAATCTCCCAGAATGTTTTTGTATTCTGTGTGGGCGGATCTCTCCTGCCACACACAGAATCTGCTGCTCACCAGCGCTATCTCTGGTGATACTGCCACATACCCCTCTCCCCAGCTTGACACCCCTGGGTTCAGCTAAATGGGATGAGGCATTCTCATGTCCCTTTCCACTCTCTTCATGAGAGTGATGACCGCATCCACAGTCATCCAGACTCTGGTAATCTCTGTGGGTCTCATCCTCCAAGTTCCCGAGGTAATTTTTCTCCTTACTTTTTTCCTAACTTTAGGGTACCAATGGTGGTACTTGCTTTCTTTATGCAGTACTTGAGGCTCACCCTTGGGTACTGTAACAGACATTAAGAACTTGAAGTAAGTTTTTCCAAAGTGACATACTTCACCTTTACTCTTGCCACCTAAACCTATTAAAGGCACATCTTTTGGCCCACTTCTACTTGTCACATCTTTAATCTTCAGCCTTAAAGCTCTGTATTAGCTACTGGCATACTTCACTGATTGCCCTTTGTATCTCGAGAGTCATCAGCATCACAAATTCTGGACCTTGGCTTTATGTCAACAGACAACGTACTGGCACTGTCACCCTCTGATTCCGGACTCCCGTGTCCACATAGGATACTTCAATATTTACTCCATTGATCCACATAATTTACCTCACGGCTTTGATGGCTATCTGCCACTTCATTGAGGCATAGATCTCTTGGATTTTCTTGTGCTCCCTATTCTTGAGCCTTGAAAATATAATGAACTTCCACATGTTCCACCAGCACAGGTTGTAGTTCACTTTCCACAGAGGTCTTTACTTTCCAATGCACTTTAGCTGGACATTTTGCTTCAAGCTTTGTCATTTGAGACCACTTCACTTCCTCACAGATAATTCAGCTGTATTGCAAATTTATCCTGGTTGCATGACAGCATTACTTCACTTACATGAGAATTACTCTTCACAAGACTGTTACTATTAACTGCCTGTAAGGTTCTGTTTTCCACGGCAAAAATGCATGACTTGGGCACATTCACATCACTGTGATCATATAGTGACATCAGAGTCTCATCTTTGGAAGCCATCAACATATCTGTAGACTTTTGTACATCTTGTACCTTTGACTCACGGGTTATGCGATCACCACCTGTATACGTTATTTCTTTATCGCCAATTTCAGACACTGTTTTGCCACCTGGACCTGTGTCCCTTTGGGAGGACTTCACACCTTCAGCTATTACTGTAAGCTGAAAGTCACTGCAAGGAATCTCATCCACTTTTCCAAGACGGACCTTTAGGGACTTTCCCAACTCCGATACGTCTGTTCCTTCTTGTACACCGGTATTCTTAATGAGGACAACTCTATGATCTGATTGCTGCTGGAAGACATCATTCTGGAACATTTTACTTAGTTCCCGCAATTCACTGTTTGTCCGCTGCTCATTACACAAGACACTCTGCAGCGGTAGCACATCACTCTGTGCGCCAGCCTTTTCAGGATCAACTTGAACCAATTGCTGCTTGTGGTTATGTACTTCTGCCACAATGGGTTCAGCAAAGACATCAGATGCCATTTTGGTTCCAATATCCAACTTCAGAATGTTATTTAACTTCTTTTCCTCTTCTGATTTTCCCACTAGCTTGTGGAAATTTTTCTGAGCCATAAAAAGCTGCTCTTCCAGCTGGGCAATTTTCACCATGGCGCTTTCCAACTTGCTCTCAGCTTGCAGTAGATTGCGCTCCACAATTTCATGTGCAGCAAGTCTCAACTTTTGTACAATTATTTCAGACTCTGCCACAATTAATTAACTTTGCAATTCCAGTTCTTTGGTACTCCTCTCCACTTGGAATCTTTGCGACTAGTTCTGTGTACTTAGCAAACACTTCTCAAGGTTCTCCCTCTGTTTTTTCAACTTCCAAGCCCTGCCATGGGCAAGATTAAGCTCTCTCTCCAAAGATTCAGTATGCTTGGCGGCTTTATGAAGACTTTCCTCCAGGAACACATTTCTTTCCGTCAGACATCCTGAAACTGCTCTAGCTGTAGCTAAATTGGACTGGAGAGTTTGTACTTGCTCCTTACAGCAGACTTTAAGATGGACCATCTCCATCTCTTTTTCTTCACTGTCATTTTCCCACTGAGCGTGAGTCTGCAGCATCTGGAGATAGTTCTCTTCTACTTCACAGAACTCTTCAGCCAGTTCTCTTCAGAACTTTTCTCCAATTCAAAATCTATAAGTTTTACTTGTGTGGATTCAATGAAAGAGTTTTTTCCTTTTAACACCAGAGTCAGATCCGCCACTTTCACTTGTGCGCGCTCTGCATCACTCTGTCGTCTCTGGACACATTCTTTCAACTCTTCTACTTCCTGCTGAAGTACCACACACTTTTGCTGCAATTCAACAATATATTGCTCTAATACAACATTCTTTGCTAGGAGCACATCATTCTCATACTTTGTAACACATTGGAAAAGTTTAGCTTCCCCAAGGTGTTCAGACATAGCTGCCAATTTGAGGTCTGTCTCTTTAAGAACTTCACGTTTTTTATTTCGTCCTGCTCAAATGCCATTTTCAAAGAGGACAATTCACTCCGTAATTTCTTTTCAGCTTGTTCATGAAAATTTCTCTTATCAGTCAATTGCTCCATTAAGTCATCAATCTTCCCAGCATAATACGTATTACTTTCATCCAAAGCTTTACGCATTCTGTCAAATTCTTCCAGGCTGATATAGCCCGACGGACCTTGTACCATACACTGACTACACACACCGACATCTTTATTCTGCTTTGAAAATGTCTCTTCCGACGGAATAACACTGTTTACCCCATCAATTTGAAAGGATTCACCACAGAGGATTTCAAACAGGTTTAAATCCCTTACATGTAACCGACTTTCTTCACATTCAGACTGTACACCTCAGCCCGGGTTTTCCATCGCTCTAGACTGAGAATGAACCTTTGTAGGAATATTTCTGCCTTTAAAATTTTTCTTTTTATTTCCCATGATTCTTGGCACAAAATACACAGGAATAACTGGGTTTTATTTTCACTGTATCACACTTTGGCCCTCATTCAGAGCCACTCGCTAGCGGCAGTACGCTCATTCCGAGCGATGTTCGCACATCTGCGCATGCGTACGGTTTTTAGTACGCATGCGCGAACCAGTCAGTGCGGCCGAAAATTGTTGGTACGCAATATAGCGAGGGCCTGCTATTTTGAGTGACAGAATGAGGCGTATGTGGGTGGTAACAGGGGAAGGTGCTTGAAAACGGGGAGTGGAGATCCGAACGCAGGCGTGCTTAAAGGTCAAAACGGGCGTTTTAAGGGAGTGCATAATTAATACAGCAGCGTCATTGACCACGTCACTGGGTTTTTTTTAACTCAGAACTGCTCGCAAAATAGCGGTTGAAAACACCAACCACAAGAATAGCGAGCAGTTCATACGCTGTACGATGTACTCGATTAATCTAATAAATAGCGGACATGACGTATGGTGCGTGCGGCCAGGGGGCGTTTTTATCAAATAAACGAGCGTATGTTTTGCTCGCTCGTTCAGACTTAGAGGTGGGAACAGACTGCAATTTGCGAACGGATCATTTGAATAGCCACCCCTTGTTTTTGAACGAACGACCACAAATAGCGAACGGCTCTGAATCAGGCCCTTTGTCTTCAAACGTATTTTTAACACAGCAAAACATTTTTCTTCATGTGGCACTACAATTACCAGCATGTATCAAACAGTCTCAATAGCCTTTCAATAGGAACCTCTGCTCCCTCAGTACCACACCTTGACTTAATGAGCGTGAGCAATTAATTATTTATTTATTTATTTATAATTAATTATTTATTATTAATAAACCACACAATTTCTTTTAACCCTTCCAATGCTGAGGATGTGCACATTTCTCTTCACAGACAATATACAGAAATAGTGCTCATTTGCAGACAATTTTTTTTTGTTTAAACAACACAACAGACTTATCTTCACTCACCAGCCTGATGAGCATTGCACTGTTGAGTCCACTATGCAGGTGCAGTAAACATCCATATTTCCATTAGCTGCTGTAATCCACTTTCTGTGCAGATCTTGTTGTGTAAACCTGCGTGCGTAGACTCTTTATGCCCGCATTCTCCACCATATGTGACAACTTGGGGTAGTTAGCTTGATAGACTGGTGTCAGTGGTGCAGTGATTAGGTGCAGAAACAGACTCCACATGTGGCATTTCAGTAAAGTGAATGAACGTGGTGCTTTACTTCCAGCATAATCAGGAAACAAAGAGAAAATAATAAATGCCTAGCCCTTTCTTAGGGCACTAGCTCACTTCTTCGCCCCTAACTAACCTTGGGCAGCTAGTCTGCAAACATTGGCCCTCATTCAGAGCCGTACGCTCTGAGCAGAGTGCACGCTCTGAATGAGGGCCGCCCTCCATAATTATGGAGCGTCCTCCTGGACGCTCGTATAGCTGTGGGTCACCACCCACAGCCTATACGAGCGTGCAGTTTGATGGCCGCAATGGTCTTGACCATCGCCACTGCGAGCCGGGGCCTGCGGTTGAGTTTTTCAACAGCAAGGCCCGGAGTGATTTTGGCTCTATCAGAGCCAAAATCACTCCCACTGACATCACTAGTGATGTCAGTGGGCCGGCTTCTGACGGTAGGTGTTCCCTTGGGAACGCCCCCGTCAGGGAGGCATGCCCCCGGCACGCCCACCAAAGGGGGCGTGCTGTCAATTAACATCGACAGCATGCCCCCTTTGATCAGACACAACGAGCGAAGGAAAGTCCTTCGCTCGTCGCATCTGGCGCATGCACATGACGGAGCTCCCGCCGTCGTGTGTATGCGCAGTGCACAACATCGACCCACTTGCGAGCGGACAGCCGCTTGCGAGTGGGTCTGAATCAGGCCCATAGTTCAAAGTTTCTCTCTTCCTAATGCAGAGTAACACTGGGATAATTAGCCTGGCCTGGCTTGGCCTCTGGCTTTTCAATTGTCCGCTGTCCTGACACAGCTCCAGCCTGATCTTTAGCTAACACAACCTCACAGTTTGGCCTGCTTCCTTGCAGTTAACATAGGCTCAGTAACAGAGTTTGATGGCCTTCCCTGTATCTCACAGGTCTAGGCTCAGGCCTCCTGGCCCCCAATGGCTTCATGGCACAATGAGCTCTGTCTGACTGTTCTGGCTCAGTCCTCCCTGGACTGAATCCACTGGGCAGCCCTTACACAATCTCCCAGAATGTTTTTGTATTCTGTGTGGGCGGATCTCTCCTGCCACACACAGAATCTGCTGCTCACCAGCGCCATCTCCGGTGATACTGCCACTATACATATATGTATATAATGGTCAATGGCAGGTACGTTTGGCCTAGGTTTTTGGCCTATGTGTTCTAAAAAAACCCAGGAGAAGTCTGTTTTGTAAACAGACTAGAGTATCGGCTTTTGATAAAAACAGGTTTGGGTCCTGGGGGTGTGGATGTGAGGAGAGAAAGGGCTCCATCCACAGGCCACTATGGGTTTTGGGCCTTTCAGACTGGAAGCAGGCTCATTAGGGCTTCCACCTAGAACTGGTGGTAATAAGCTGTGTTCAGTTGTAGCTGTGTGTCTCACACCTGGGGACGTAGGCATGCAGGCTAGCATGTCCAGAGACACTGTATGATAAACCCTGTAAGTACTGTGCACGTGCTGTTGTTGACAGTGAGGGCAGTAGGCCCTACCGTTCTGGTAGTGAGGGTACCTTCTGTTTAGTTAGTGCCCAGATGGGCTAGGACTTTTGTTTATGTTTTGTTTTATTTATCTGGTACAATAAAGACTGGATCCGGCCATCTTGAACAAGAACCCCTGAACTGAGTCCTGTTTGCCGGCTGCTGTGTGTGTAAAGAGGGAGTCCACCTGCCCCAAGAGAGGGACCCCCCCATCCCGACCGTGTCACAATATATATATATATATATATATATATACACGCACGCATACATATATAAAATAAGGGCACGGTCATGCCCTTATATTAAGGCTGAATCGAATAAACAGAATTCTCCCATAGGGAATTCCTGAGATGGGGCAAGGTGCTTGAGGGGCTACATCTCAAAAGCTATTGGATGTACTGAGCTAAAATTTGGAATGGACGGATAGAACTGTCACTCTGTGCTGCATGCCAAATTTCAGGTAAAAAAATCAACAAAAATTAGTAGCTGGGAATAATCTAAAGTTTAAGCTGTCGGTTTTTTTCTTCCACTTCCTATTTGGTCTTAACTGACACTTTTCTGCTTATGAGGCATATTCAATTAGGTGCGAAAAGTACTGTACATTTCGCATGCCGGACTTTTCGCCGACATCGCTGGTTTTCCAGACGGAAATATATCAAGCTCGTCCCAGCTTATCCCCGTATTCAATTAGAAATCGGCGAAAACGGGACCCAGCGAGTTCGAACCTGGCAAAAAGACCTGTCGGATTTGGGGAAATCAGCCTGACACCCCCAAAAGATGCACTGACATTGGGGATCACAATAGTTACTCCTGAATAGGACTGCTGAAGGTATTTGGGGTACTTAAATAATCTCAATAGCTGCTAATTTGCAAAAGTGGTGAAGAATAGCATTTAGCAGTTTTTTTTGGCAGAAAATAAGTAGGCCCAGCAAATTTGGGTTACATGAAAATGGGTGCAAGCATATCTTAAAGTTGCAAAAGTGAAGTTTTAAAAAATGTAAAAAATCCACCTCCCGCAAGCACCTGCAATTTTAAAAACACCTGGGGCATACTTGGGGACTCCCCTGAAGTCTATTTCACTAGTTTTTAAGTTTGTTCCCCAACTTTGTACTTTTCCGCCCCTGTTTCAAAGTCATTTTTTGAGGTGTTAAGTAATTTTAAAGCTTTTTTTGACACAGTTTACCTTTGGGGGGCTGTCCCATGGGTGCAGGGTGGTTTCCACAAGTATGCACCCCAAAACCCCAATTCTGCACTTTTTTTCGACAGCTTTCATAGGCAAATTTTTTTCGCCTATTCCAATGCATTGACTTTCCACACCGGCGACAAGTCTTTGGAATTGAATACGGGGATAAGTTTTCGCCTGACAAAATGATGTCACCGGCGAAACTATTCCGCAGAAACTGACTTTTCGCACCTAATTGAATATGCCCCTTAGTATATGGGGGATATTTGGGAAGGCATAACTCAGGGTAGAGGATGAATTAGGACTTGGGGTTTGTTTTGTTAGGTAGCTCTTGTTCCAGTGTAGGGCCTTTTGGGGTTCAGGTAATTGAGAGAGTTACAGTTTTTTAACAATTGGCTAAAATATTCCCTATTTTAAAAGTAGGGAATGTCAACTTGCTGTGCATGCTCAGTAGGTGGCCACCTGCAGGGGCTGTACAGTGGCTTCCCTTGCACAAACATGGCTGCCTTGTAGCACACACACTATAATATATATATATATATATAAATATATATATATATTTTGTGACAGTCGGGATAGGGGTCCCTCTCCTGGGGTAGATGGATTCCCTCTTTACACACACAGCAGCCGAAGAAACAGGACACAAGTCTGGGGTTCTCGTGCAAACAGGTCGGCGCCAGCCTTTATTGTGCCAGACACAAATTAAATCAAACAAACAAAATCCTAGCCCGTCTGGGCTCTAACTAGACAGTAGGTTCCCTCACTACCAGAACACTAAAACAAATTCACATCCACAGTACTTACAGGTTTGTACCAAACAGTGTCTCAGAGCAAGCTATCCTGCGGGCCTGCTTTCCCAGGTGTGAGACACTCAGCCACAAACAAACCCAGGTTATATTAGCCATTTCCAGGTGCAAGCCCTTAGGAGCCTCCTGTCAGGCTGAAAGACCCAACACCTGGAGTGGCCTGTGGTTGGAGCCGTCCCTCTCCTCACATCCACACCCCCAGGACCCGTTCCGGCTTTTCTCTAAAGCCGACATTTCTAGTCTGTTTTTCCCAAACAAACTTCTTCTGGGGGTTTCAGAACACATAATGACAGGAGTCTAGGTCATACATAGAAGCCATACCACACTTCTCCAGTGCTTCTATCACAATATATACACATATATATATATATATATATATATATATATATATATATATAAATATTCCTGGCCAAAAGTTGAGAGTGACACAAGTATTGGTTTTAACAAAGTTTGTCGCTTCAGTGTTTTTAGACATTTTTTGTCAGCTGTTACTATGGTATACTGAAGTAAAATTACAAGCATTTCATAAGTGTCAAAGGCTTTTATTGACAATTACATTAAGTTTGTGCAAAGAGTCAATATTTGCAGTGTTGACCCTTCATTTCAACATCTCTGCAATTCGCCCTGACATGCTGTCAATCAAATTCTTGGACACATACTGACTGATGGCCGCCCATTCTTGCCTAATCAATGCTTGGAGTTTGTCAGAATTTGTGGGTTTTTGTTTGTCCACCCCCCTCTTGATCATTGACCACAAGTCCTCAATGGGATTAAGGTCTGGGGAGTTTCCTGGCCATGGACCCAAAATTTCGATGTTTTGTTCCAGGAGCCACTTAGTTTTCACTTTTGCCTTATGGCAAGATGCTCCATCATGCTGGAAAAGGCATTGTTAGTCACCAAACTGTTCTTGGATGGATGGGAGAAGTTGCTCTTGGAGGATGGTTTGGTACCATTCTTTATTCATGGCTATTAAGCAAAATTGTGAATGATCCCACTCCCTTGGCTCAGAAGCAACCCCACACATGGTCTCATGATGCTTTACTGTTGGCATGACACAGGGCGAAGACTTTTGGAGGATGGCCTGGTGTCAAGAAGGGCAGCAAAGAAGCCACTTCTCTCCAGGAAAAACATCAGGGACAGACTGATATTCTGCAAAAGGTACAGGGTTTCGACTGCTGAGGACTTGGGTAAAGTTATTCTCTCTGACGAATCCCCTTTCAGATTGTTTGGGGCATCTGGAAAACGCTTGTCCGGAGAAGGAAATATCTCGAAAAAGAAAGTCAACACAGAGAATATTGACTCTTTGCATAAGCTTAATGTAATTGTCAATAAAAGCCTTCAACACTTATGACATGCTTGTAATTATACTTCAGTATACCACAGTAACATCTGACAAAACGGTCTAGAAACACTGAAACTTTGTGAAAACCAATACTTGTGTCATTCTCAAAACTTTTGGCCACGGTTATAGATTATACTGTGCAATGTTTCAGATTTATTTAAATCTTTCATCAAGCCATAACACCAAAGATTGAAATAAATCTAAAATGTTGCACAGTATAATCTAGTAAAATTAACTTTTCTATCTGTATGAACTTTATCTGTACCCACTTTTATGCTGTTGATTTATTATTGTAGCAAAAACCAAGGAAATGGAATGGGGGAGGTTAGATGAGCACAGGATGAGGAGATGTCATCAGTATGTATAGGGTTATATGGTATAGAGAATCCACAATCATCAGGGTCCGATACCCTATTGTCAATAGGGGTATGGGGAAATAAAGTGGAGGTGCTCCCCTGAGAGTATAAATCAATGGGAAAAAGGAGGGAGAAAGAAAGAACTCTCTGGTTGGGGTCACTCTTGGATTGTAGTAAATACGTAATTAATAGATAACTTTTAATAGATATGTATTAAAATGACTGCCATATTACAGTACAGATCCTAAATAGAAGTGTTTACAAAGACATACAAGGACGAGACAAAAAAACGAAACATGAAAATTAAAGCTGATATATAGAAAGCAATGTGAAATATTCATCAGCGGGGTGATATCAGGAGAAGAGGGATTGCTGGTATAATCCTATAATAAAATCTTTGAATTAACCCACCTAATAGTCAGTCCAATGACTGAATTAATTAGTACTTATGGTGTATTAATATACAAGTAGAATAGGTTGTACAGGTTATATAACCTGTTACAGCATCAATACACAGTTAACATAGTAGATCTCAAAACTTAGAAAAATGTATATCACACAGATATCTGTGGAGAACTCCCACTGTACATATTTACCGAGTAGACAGACTAAAATGAGTGAGTCTGTCAAACATATTAGGCATATATAGATGGAAAAGTAAACAAATTATATGCTTGTGTATACACCACTTGCCGTGTATATATAGTACTTGTAGGTAGTGCTGAGAATAGAAGTATGAGAGGGGTAAGGGAGATATAGATAAGATTGCTCCCTTTACATGGTGTCAAGACAGCAGCTGCTGCTTGTCATTATGAAACACAGTGAATGGCATGTGAGCGTGCTGTCAGGCTCACCCAAGGGTGTGAATAAGTATATTGGGCATCTGCTGTTAGGCCTGAAAAAGGAACCTGGTATCAAGATAGTGCAGGAACCTATCCAGACCAGGCTCTAATGAGAGTGCCCATAGGCAAAAAGCAGTCTTACAGTAAATAGTAAACGTGACTCAAGATAAAATCCACAGTATAATATCGTCCCTAATGCTGCTGCTAGTCACATGCCACAGGGGTAGTGGTGAGTAGTGAGAAGCACGGAAACGTATACTATGGTTGGAAGGAAGTGAAGTTATGGCTGCACTGTGACCCACACAGGGTAAGCTGTGCTCTGTTTGCCCATAGGGGTAGTGCAGGGCCAATCACCTACACATGTAAAAGGGTTGACACGTGCGCCTGAAAACAAGAATAGAGCGGTACCCGTATATCCAAATGAAAGTCGGCAAGTGGTAGATAGGATCTGTATAATCAGGAGTCTTCCGTGTGTTGTGCTGTAAAGTACCGCCTGTACACAGCGGGAGTGCACCGATCAAAGACGCGCATTTCACGAGCTGTTTCCTCAGTCAGATACTGGTGAGAGCACACAGCTGACCTTTAGCCTGTGTCAGCCAATCAGGGGGTCAGGTCCTGCTGTGCAGTATGTAAGACGCCCAGTGATAGGTCGTATTAAGCTCTCTCCTGATTGGCCCAGTTCCGGGAAACCAGGAGGAGAAAAAATAATAACAGCTACACGTGGCTGACTAAATAAATGGGAGTTAACTCTGAATAATAAGAAAATAATAATAAAGATGCTAAGCTGCAGATACTATATATGCTTGTGGACCAATAATGCGAATGAAGATTATTAAATAGTATATAAGGTGAATAGGTGATGATAAAGAAGGGGGGCTGAGGGAAGGGGGGGGGAAGAAGAGAAAAGGGGATTGTGTGTAGAGTGTGTCGCGTGAATAGAAATGGCGTGAGAATAAGGAATAGAGGATGATATTAAATATTTATATTGTGTCTGCGCGTGAGTGAACGATTAGGCAAATGTTAAGGATAACAAATGACGGTGAATAGTGGGATAAAGGCAAATAAATGTAGTGATGATTAATTAAGAAGAAGGGGGGTGGGAGAGGGGGGAAAGAGACACGGGAAGGGGAGGGGGGGGCTGGGGAGATAAACCTAAACAATAATAAACCTAGAGAGAAGCGTGTGGAGTAGTATAGCTGTGAAATGTAATGAATGTGATGAAGAATAAAAATATGAAATATGTAAAAAATTATATAAATTATATTGAATAATATAAGTTAAAATAAAAATAAAAGTTGATAAATAATGTTAGAAATTAAACACTGAAAAATGAATTAGATATGACAAAATAATATGAAAGGGGGATATTAGTGAATCATAATACATATAAATAAAAGTATGTATAGAAAATATATATATAAGAATAATGTGTAAGTGATTCTAGGTAGTGATAGTATTGGTCCAGACAGAAAAATGTAATATTAAAATAGTGAGGTAAAAGAAAAATATTATAAGAAGGAAATTTTTATTGAAGGAAAGGAAAGTAAGGAAAATATGTTACGAAAAAAGATAAGTAAGGAAAATGGGACTGCAAAATATGCAAGAGATGATACTGTAAGGATTTAGTATTCTTATAAAAAAGAAGAATAATTAATAATTTCATTGAGTCCGTAGGGACTGACCGTGTTAAGCCTAAATGTCCATTGGCTTTCTCGCTGAAGAAGTACTCTCATGAGATTGCCACCTCTAACACCTAATCTGACATGCTCAAGACCAAATGCCTTAAGGCTTTGGGTGGTCCCATTGTGGTATCTCTGAAAGTGTCAGGCGACAGAGGTAAGTTTTTTCATCTTCAATAGGTCGTTTTGGGCATTTTTAATGTTTCCTACGTGTTCTAGAATCCTCTGTTTCAGTATACGAGTGGTCATATTTATATATCTAAGGTTACAGCTACATTCCAGGCAATATACAACCCCCATGGCGTCGCAGTTGATAAATTGTTTTAATTCAATGTTGTAGCCATACCTATCCATGACATACTCCTTCTTTATAATGTATGGACAGGCCTTGCATTTGCCACAGGGGAAGGTGCCTCTTAATTTGGGTTTTCTCCTAGCATTGCCCACATAGTGACTTTTTACTAGTCTATCTTGTAAGTTTTGTGATCTCCGCCAACTAAAGGTAGGTTTGTCCTGTAAAGATTTCCGTAGGTCACTATCCATCAAGAGGATATGCCAGTGTTTTGTGACAATTTCTTGTAGATCCTTCCATTCCTTACAGAAATTAGTGATGAAACGTACCTGATCTGAATCTTTTTCAGGTTTGCTCCTATTTGAGAAGATCAGGTTTTGTCTGTCAGTTTTTAGAGCCAGATGTTTAGCTGTCTTGACCATTTTTCTACTGTAACCCCTGTTAAGTAGGCGCGTGGTGAGATCTTCAGATTTTGCCAGGAAAGTCTCTACTGTTGTGCAATTTCTTCTGAGTCTAAGGAACTCTCCCTTGGGTATGTTCTTAATAGTTCTTAACATAGGGCTGTGGTGGGATTTGAACCATGGACCACTGGCATTGAAAAGGTTCGCTCTAACCACTAGGCCATAAAAGGTTTTAACATCTATCTACTGAATCCTTGTGCACTCCACCCAATGTGCTGCGGTTATTACTTTAAGCTCAGGGGCAGGGAAGCATAAAAAAAAAATAATAATAATAATACAACAACATAGGTAACTTGCATGCACTGTCCTAGCGGTATGATGTAATGAAGACTGCGGCTGCTACTACTACAGTAACTTTTCAGTGCAACTATGCACAGCGGCAAATGGAAAGCAGGTACCGGTATATATGCTGGCTGAACTACAGTAAGTGGTTGGATCTGGTCTGTATGCAGCATGGAAGCTGCGGCGCTAACAGGTGATAATACAGAGCAGCAGATGGTAAAAAACGAGAAATCCATGGAGTAGCAAAGAGAATCACAGAGGACACTATCACAGGATACAAGGAGTGAACCTGAGCCTAGAACCATCCTGGAACGGAACACGTTGATCAGACAATGGGTTGCTCCCAGGAACTGGTTCAAATAGAAAGTGGTGAATAGCCATTGGTTAATCACAGGGAGGAGTCCCTAAGATGTCTTGGAAACAGAAATAAAAGAATGTCTGGGTTTGTAAGGGACCCCAATTTGTGACAAAACGGATCACTTCAGATCAAACACTAGTTGAATCAGCTTTGTCTGATATGTGAAACATTTGTCTGTTCAAGAGGATACAACAAAGGAACTTGAACTACTTTAACATAAGGTATTAAGTATTCCATGTGAAACTACTCTACTACTTAAAAAGAAAAGTAAGGTGGTAACCCCGTCTAAAGTTGGGTACACAACTGAAATATATATCTGCAGATAATGGTCGTTCATACACACTGAACGGCCATCATCTGCTTGTGCCCTCAGGTCCCGGCGGCCGGGGGCATGTCCTGCCCCCTTCCTCGCAGCTGCCGCTGTGTGTACGAACGGTCTGCCGACAGTCCGAACACACCTGCCGATGGACAGAAATGTCTGCAGACATATCTGTCCATCGGCTGTGCAGCACAGCCAATGCGATATGTCGGTGAACGACGACGTTCACTGACATATCGCGGGTACACACTGGTCGACGTGCAGCAGATATATTAGCCGATCAATTGATCGGCCAATGTATCTGTCAGTGTGTACCCAACATAACTGTATTCCTTCGGTTAACAAATTCACCACAAGGAGTTCCATAACTGCCAGGAAAGCTAAACAATGGTGGCCGAATGTAAATAGTTACAAAGATCTACCAACCTTGCAGAGTACTAGATTATAACAGAATTACACCAGAGATAAGAATGTAAAAGATCTGGTGGTAAAACTGGATATAGTAGGTATTAATTAAAACAAACATTCACATTTTTTAAGCCAGAAAAACGGCTTCTTTAAAAGCCTTGGTTGTATAACCACTAACAGGTTTGCAATACTTTCAATCACTCACATATGGGGAAGCGTTATGAAATTAACTTTTTAGTAACTTGTACCACCACCTTTGTTGTTTACGTGTTAACCTGCCCATGTAAGTTATCCTATGTGGGTAAAAGTGTATTGCACTACATAGGAGCGCCATCGACAAGCATTGAACACAGGTCATAGTGACAGACTGGTTACTAGACACTGAGGGCCTGATTCAGACCCGGATGCTATGCTGCGCTCGCATTGAGCGATTTTTAGCAATCTGCGCATGCGTATAATTCGCAATGTGCGTGCGCGAGCCAGTCAGTACGATGGCAAAGTGCTCGCCCATAGCCCGTTGTCAGGCCGCTATTTTGAGTGACAGATAGTGCCATTTGTGGGTGGTAACAGGGGAAGGTGCTTGTGAACAGGGGTGTGGATGTGCGAATGTGTTGACAATTGGTGCCAATTAGCGCATTAACACAAGTGGTGAAGAATAGCATTAAGCACAATTTTTTTTTGCAAAAATAACTACTCCCAGCAAATTTGGGATACATGAAAATGGGTGCTAGCATATTTTTGAGTTGCTAAAGTTAAGTTTTGAATGATGTAAAAAATACACCTGCCGCAAGCACCTGCAATCAAAAAAACACCTGCCCCATACTTGGGGACCCCCAGAAGTCTATTTCGCTACTTTTCATGTTTGTACCCCAACTTTGAACTTTTTCGCCCTATTTTCAAACTAATTTTTTGGGGTGTCCCTCCCTTTTTTTACATAGTAATCCTTTGGGGGCTGTCCCAAGGGTGCTGAGTGGTTTCCAGTTTGCACCCCAAAATCGCAATTCTGCACTTTTTTTCACCACCTATTCATAGGCGAATCTTTTCCGCCTGTTACATTGCATTGACTTTCCGCGTATGTGAAAAGTCTTTGCATTGCAATTGAATAGGGCGAAAAGTTTCCGCCTGGCGAAATTACGTCATTCGCAATACTTTTCCGCGGATTCGGACTTTTCGCCACTAATAGAATACGGCCCATAGTGTATTGTATGGTTTTATTTATCACCTATATGAGTCACACCTTTTATTCACATTTATTTAATATGTTTTTTTTATTGTAACTTAAAGACTCAGCTGGCCAAGTCATCTAGCAACCCTGATTGTATACCAACAACAACTCACATTTGTCAGCACCACCTGATGACGCCACTGTGATAGAGACGTCAGTTCCTGGACCTCTGACGGCGGCATATTCCAGGCGAGTACTTAGTTGGATGGTACCAGCAGGTATATATGTTTGTCTTTGTCACAGTATGTGTAATCTTGGCCCTGATGACGGGGTAGTGCCCGAAACATTGAAATAAAGGACGATTTTTCACAAGACTGCTGAATGTCGCCTGATTTTTTTTATTTTTAAGGATGTACAGATGTGTCCACATACATCTATCCTCCATGCGCTACAAGTCGCGCCACACAATGCGAGAGCTCCGTGTGCCTTTGTAGCGACGAGTGTCTTTCGTGCAACTTTTTAGTTTCAAATGCGTTTTATTCAGAGAGTGATGCGAATAGATAGCACAAGCAGTTTCTGCTGATTAAAATGATATGCAGCATGCCTATGTTCTCTGTGCGTCTGCGGGTATATCTGCATGTGAAACACTACATTACAGTGGAAGCGGCTGTAACGCATGTGGGAGAAAACACTCAAGACAGAGTCTCATACTATTCTGCAAACACAGCTATCAAATCTTTGTGGATCTGAAGAATGAAAGAATCAGTTGTCCAGAAGAAGAGCAGATCAGTGCAAGCGGCTAGTGTGCCTATGAAACCCTCTCCGATGACTGCTCCAGGTGTTGGAACACACAGCCCAACGCAGCAGCCGATGCCTATGAGACCCAAAGAGAACCTCCTGTGGACACACAGGACTTAGTGGATGCCTGCGTGACCCAAAGAAGACCCCCTTGGACCCCAGGACTGAGTGATACTGCACCAGCCCAGTGCTATGGTGACCCAGTACTGGTTGTGCTACATACAGGGGACAAACGACGTAGGGGTCCCCTGCATTAAGCACAACCAACACCGGGCTGTTCAGAGCCAGACCTAGTTGCCAAAATACAGGGGACAAACGATGCAGGGGTCCCCTATATTTAGCACAAACACCGGGCTATTCAGAGCCAGCCCTGGCTGGCAAAATACAGGGGACAAATGACATAGGGGTCCCCCTGTATTTAGCGCAACCAGCACTGTGGTCTGAGCCGGTCCTGGTTCATGGAAATACAGGGGGGAAAAAGTAGGGACCCCCTCTATTTTTCATAACCAGCACTGAACTGTTTCAAGGAGGGGAGTAATGCCACAGCCAAGGGAACCCTTTCACCCTTGACCACTAGTCAATATTAAAATAAACACAATACCCACACACCGCAAAAGTCTATTAAAATTTACATGCACATTCACACTCACTATCTCACCTATGTATCCCTGTAGCCAGTTACGTCCACTTCTCCAAGTAGATAATCCACGAGTACCTGTAAAAAAAAAATCCCATACTCTTCTTTCCATTTAGGCATCCATGGACTTGGCAAAAAAAATAAAAAGTCCCGGACCACCGAACATTAGTACTATCCTCGAAGGACAGCAATATCCGAATGATGGCTCAGCGGCGGGATTTCACAAAAGAAATCCTGGTGCTGAGCGCTTATTGGCTTAGGGAGGTGAGCCTCCTATTAACTGGAGTGAATTACTAGCTAGGGGAGAGAGCCTTCCCTGTTTAACAGCTCCTCCCCTCAGCGCGCCTTTTCTCATGTGTACTGGCGACGCTGAGCTGCTCTCTTCATGCGGCCACTCCTCCTCTGAGGTCTCAGACGACCATCTTCCCTGGCAGCAACGCAGATCTCTCATGCAGCGCGTGGTCCGGTCCCCCTGTGTACCTCTCCCCTGCTAAAGGACAGTGTACACAGCACTATAGCCCTCCCAGACACTGAATCTGGGCGGTTGATTGTAGTGGAAAGGTGCAGTGAGTATTACTTTCTGCATTGTATGTGACTTTTGCTAGTGCTGCCTGCCTGTGCTATTTTTCTACTTACTGTCAGCTTATACCTATCCCTTTCCTTCTCCTACGGCCCGGCAGGTGTGTGGGGGAACGGCTTTTCTGTGGACCTCACTGCTATAAATCACGTATTCGTGAGCTCAGTCACAAACAGTTGTGTGCTACACAGTACCATAGTGTGGGCTATTGTGTTGCACACTTGTGAGGGCGCAGGTGTTAAACACTAGACTCCTCTATTGTGATACTTATATATTAAATATATATTTGGTCATGTCTGATGAGGAGGTTGCGCACTCTGTGGCTCCTGCGTTGTTCCCCTGCAGACGCTGTTCTGCGGGAGTGGATAGGGAGGATTTATCAGAGGACGGTTTGTGCAGACGGTGCCAGCTATTACCTGGCCCCTCTCAACCCCCTATGTCGCAGGACCCTCTTTGGGCAATATTTTCACAGGTACTGGTGTCAATCGCGGACCTACTGGCAGTCCCGACAGCTGTCCCTACTAGGGCGTTGCCTCAGCCACCATCTCCCATTCCCCGGGTATTCCGCAGTTATCCCCCGGATCTCAGTCTGTTGGTCCTTACACGGGGTTGCCTATGTATATTCAGTCTACCCCAGTGCCACAACAGTTTGTGGTGCCCTTTCAGGGCTTTCCTCAGGCGGCTCCACCACCCTGGGTGGATGTACTCTCCAGCTCTGTCCAGAGTTTGGCGGCCTCGTCTTCGGCTTTTCAGTCAATGCTACAAAGTGACATGCCTTCAAGGGCGTCTAAGCGCCCAGTTATGGCTTCTCAGGCTGTGCATTTAACAAACACTGATGTGTCTTCAGATGATGGGAAGGTACATGAAGACACTGACTCGGACGCCACGGCCCAGGAGGTAGAGACCAAGTCCTCCATTAATGTGCCGGCATTAGTTAGGGCGGTGCGAGCCATTATTCACATAGAAGACGATGTCCCTAGGTCGAAGTATCCTAATTTTAAAAAGACTAGAGTGACTTCGGCTGTTTTTCCCCTGTCTGATCAGCTGACGGATCATATAGCGGTGGCCTGGCAGTTGCCCAGCAAGAGATTCCAACCACGGAAACGGCTGGCATCCAATTATCCGTTCCCTGAAGCTCATTGCAGGAAGTGGGAAACCCCACCGGCGGTGGTTTCCCATGTCACCCGCTTGATCAAAAGCGCTACACTGCCATTACCGTCTATCGCTTCCCTAAAGGATCCCACAGACAGGAAGGTGGAGGTTTGTTTAAAGTCCATTTACTTTCTCTCAGGGGCAGTGGCTCGTACGTCCATGGCCTTCTCCTGGGTAGCTAAAGCCATCGAGAGCTGGGCCAATGGATTAGAGGATACCTTTCCTGACGATGCTCCGGATATACAGAGAGCGTTAATAGGACAGATGAGAGATGCCGCTTCCTATATTAGGGAGGCGTCTTTAGATGCCAGTCTGCTGACCTCTAGGGTTTCGGCTGCAGCAGTGTCTGCTCGCCGGTCCTTGTGGCTGAGGTCCTGGAGAGCAGACGCAGATTCTAAGAAAGGCCTGGAGGCCTTACCCTTTAATGGGGAGTTGTTATTTGGTCCAGACTTGGACAAAATAGTAGATACTTTGGCTAAATCCAAGTCAGCCTTTCTCCCTTCGGCTACAACGCCTACTAAGGTCAGGAGCTCTTCCTTTCGGTCCTTTCGGGTTCAGGGTAAGGCAAAGGGTCAGTCCTTTCCGAGGCAGTCGGTGACCAAGGCCGCCTCTAAGCCCAAGAAGCAGCCCTTGAGTGCTAGGCGCCCTTTTTCCAAGAAGGAAGATAAACCTTCTACCTGATGGGACGGGCCTCCCTCTGGGGGACCCAAAAGTGGGAGGCCAACTTCTTCAATTTGCCCAGTGCTGGCACAATACCACCACGAATGCCTGGGTTCGAGAAGTGGTCTCCCTGGGGTACGCCCTGTCCTTTCGGCACAGACCGCCCCACTAGTCTTTCTGCAGGAGTCCTTCTCAGGACAAAACCAAAGTTTTGCAGATTTAGGTAGCTATAGAGTCCTTGCTGAAAGCAGGGGTCATTGTTCCTGTTCCTCAGTCTCAAAGTGGCACAGGGTACTACTCTAGACTGGTGCAGAAACCAAATGGTTATCATCGCCCTATCCTCAATTTGAAGCCTCTGAACAAGTTCCTCAGAGTTCCAAAGTACAGGATGGAAATGTTACGTTCCATCATTTTGGCGATGGAACCTAGGGATTACATGGTCTCCCTGGATATCCAGGACGCCTACCTCCATGTTCCTATAGCACCTTCACAACAGAGGTATCTAAGGTTTGCTATACTACAACATCACTACCAGTTTCAGGCGCTACCCTTTGGCCTCTCCACAGCACCAAAGGTATTCACCAAAGTGATGGCGATCATGGCCGCCCACCTTCGGAGCCAGAGTATATGGCTGCTACTGTATATAGACGACCTCCTCTTGCTGGCAAGCTATCCGGAGGTACTGCTTCAACATCTCCACCTGACGAGCGCTTGTCTGCAAGTGCACGGGTGGTTGATAAATTGGAAAAAGTCCTCCCTGATTCCATCACAGCAGATGGTTCATTTGGGAGCCCTGCTAGATGCTCGTCAGCAAAGGATCTTCCTGACTCCGGAAAAGGTCTCCTCCCTGCAGCTGCAGATACACAGTTGCCTGAGCAGTTGCCGAGTGTATGTCCACTCGGCAATAAGTGTTCTGGGGTCCATGGTGTCGGCAATTGACATGGTGGAATTTGCCCTGTTCCATTCCAGGCCCCTGCAGGGGCTGATTATATCCGAATGGAACGGGTTACCTCACCGGATCCGGTCTCAGATGCTGGTGTTGTCCCCGGAGGTTCGGCTGTCTCTGGCTTGATGGCTTCAGACAGCTCATCTCATCGAGGGGTGCCCATTTTGAATCCCGGATTGGGTTCTGCTCACAACAGATGTCAGTCTCCGGGGTTGGGGAACAGTGACAGGCTCGTTGTCACTTCAGGGCCGTTGGACTGCGAAAGAAGCGGTTCTCCCCATCAACATTCTGGAACTGCGTGTACAGGGCCCTGCAGTCATCCGGCACCGCTCTTCAAGGAAGGGCAGTACAAGTTCAATCCAACAACGCCACCACGGTGGCGTACATCAACCACCAGGGAGGAACTCGCAGTCGTGCTGCGATGTCGGAGGTGTCTTGCATCCTAGCTTGGGCGGAGTGCCACCTTCCAGCAATCTCGGCAGTCTTCATCCCCGGAGTCCTCAATTGGGAGGCAGACTTCCTCAGCCGTCACGACGTGCATCCCGGGGAATGGTCGCTTCACCCAGAGCTATTTCAACTACTCGTGGACATATGGGGACTGCCGGAGCTGGACCTGATGGCCTCCCGTCACAATCACAAGTTGCCCGTGTACGGGTCAAGGACAAGAGACGCAGGCGCAAGTCTGGAGGACGCACTATCGGTGAAATGGACGTTTCAACTGGCATATCTATTTCCTCCGATATCCCTGCTGCCTCGGGTCCTGCGGAAATTCAAGCAGGACGGCAGCAAGCTTCTGCTGGTGGCTCCAGCTTGGCCCTTGGTACTCCGATCTGCGGAGCCTCTCCATCGACGCTCCGTACCTTCTTCCTCAGCATCGGGACCTGTTGTCTCAAGGGCCCTGCCTTTACTCGGATCTGGGTCAGCTTTCTTTGACGGCGTGGCTCTTGAGACAGCCGTCTTAAGGTCTCGGGGATTCTCAAGCTCTGTTATTAATACCATGCTTAGGGCACACAAGCCTGCTTCCGCACGGATTTACCACAGAGTGTGGCACACTTACTTTCAGTGGTGTGAGTCCAGAATCTATGATCCTCAAGTGTTTCGGGTTTCTAGGATTTTGGCTTTTCTTCAGTCAGGTTTGGACCTAGGCTTATGTCTTGCCTCTCTGAAGTGTCTGCACTGTCTGTGTGGTTCCAACATAGGATCGCTACACTGCCAGATGTTCACACTTTTTTCCAAGGTGTTCTTCGAATCCAGCCTCCCTTTGTGCCTCCAGTGGCTCCTTGGGACTTGGTGGTGGTTCTTCGGGCCCTGCAGGATCCTCCTTTTGAGCCTCTTGAGTCGGTGAAACTCAAGTGGTTGACATTTAACACTGTTTTTCTCCTGGCAATTGCTTCAGCCAGGAGGGTGTCCTGGGGGAGCTTTCCCGTCATCCCCCTTTTCTGATTTTTCACCAGGACAGAGCAGTGCTTCGCACTCGTCCTGAGTTTCTCCCTAAAGTGGTTTCTAAGTTCCACATTAATCAGGAAATTGTTGTGCCAGCTTTTCGGTCACCTGATCTTTCAGCTGGTGAGGCTTCCTTAGATGTAGTCCGTGCTCTCAGAATTTGTGTGGACCGGACTGATTCCATTAGGAAGTCTGATTCCTTGTTTGTCCTCTTTGGTTGTCACAAGAGGGGTTGGCCTGCCAACAAACAAACTTTAGCCCGTTGGCTTTGTTCTGTTATTTGTGAGGCTTATACGCAGGAGGGTTTACCTGTTCCAGCCTCCGTTAAGGCTCATTCCACTCGGTCTGTGGGTCCTTCTTGGGCTGCTAGCCGTGGTGTCTCTGCTGTTCAGCTATGTAAGGCGGCCACCTGGTCTTCCATTCCATTTTTGAGGTTCTATGCATTTGATACCTTTGCCTCTCAGGATGCATCCTTCGGGGCGCCGGATTCTCCTTTCTGCACAGGAGCGTCCCCACCCTTAGTTGAACTGCTTTGGGACATCCCCAAGGTCAACCCTGTGGACCCCCTATGGACCCTGAAGTAGAAAACAAGAGATATGGTAAGAACTTACATTTGTTATCTCTGTTTCTACGAAGTCCATAGGGTCCACAGGGCACCCACCCTGACACACCTGGCTTCAAATGGGCTGTGTGGCTGGTCACCGGTTTTCCGTCTCACATTTCTGTGAGTATGGTTTCTTCTGTGTTCCAGTCTTCCTTCTCTCTGTTTCGTCTCCTCCTCCGGCCTTGGCTGCTTACCAACTGAGGTGCCTGTGGCTCGGGGGCGGGGTATAGAGGAGGATGGACCCAAGTGCATCCTGGGAGCAGCAAAAGCTTTAACTGCGTGGTGCCCCTGGATCCAGATCCAGCTATACCCCAAGGTCAACCCTGTGGACCCTATGGACTTCGTAGAAACAGAGATAACAAAGGTAAGTTCTTACCAGAGCTCTTGATTTCGCTTAGTTACACACGTCATCTCCAGGAAATGTAACAAAACAAAACAGTAAACTCCTCCGATTAAAAACTAACCCTGTGCTGAAAGCAGTTAGGCACTTCCCACACTGCTGCTTGTGGGTGTAGGGTAATGAAATGGCATCCCAGAGGATGCAAGCCCATTTGGACCCGTAATACACACAATTTGAGGAAAAAAAATATATTTCTCCCCTTTTATAAAAGATCCACCAATGTATTTTCACCTTACATAATTCACGTTTTGGTCTGGTTGCTGTGTTGGGAGTGGTTTTAACCTACAGGTGTCCAAATATCTTACCATGTGTGCTACAAGTAGCGTTAAACGCTGAGCTTTTTGTGTGACTTGTTACCTTCAAATGAGTCTTATTCGCAAAAAACACTAACCAATCAGAAACCAAAAGGTGCAAAATGGGTCCCATAACCACAAAACGTGTTACTTCCTTTACATCATTAAGAACCAAGAAACAGTTCAATATCAGGGAACATATCACATGCGACACAAGTATGGTCATCTATCTGGCGGAATGTCCTTGTGGTCTCCAGTACGTGGGGAGGACCACTAGGACATTACGCATTAGAAGTGCTGAACATGTGAGGAATATCCGACATGGTTTATCCACACACAATATGTCCAATCATTTCATGCTGATGCACAACAGCAATTCTAGATTAAGATTAATAGGCATCAAGACCCTCACAACCAATTAGAGGGGGGGTGATTTAGAAGTTAGACTTAATAAAGAAGAGCTTAAGTGGATCTTTATGCTTAAAACACAAAGCCACTAGGCCTTAATATTGATAATGAGGTAAAGTCCATCATAACAGCATAATCACTATACATTAATTCCCACCATTATTGGTTAATCCAGGTAATAGCTAAATTAATAATGTGGTCGTTAGTCCCTTTGAATGATCAGGTGCTTCATCCCCAATATAAATATGCAACAAGGTATATTAATGAATGTCAATTGCCAACAGGGCTAATAATTATCAGGTTACACAGAGACAAGTGGCAACATGCAGGACATGTTTATTTATATTTAATTGTATTCACATTTACCTTTATATGTGTGTATCATGTTTATAAACAATGGATTGTATCCAGCCAGTATCCCAAGCAACAAGCCACTCCCATTATACACAGCTTGAGGCATGAAGATCGTTTTACCTAAACACACCCATGCACCAATACATCATTAGGTGCACACTATAACAAGCATCCCCAAGTGGATGTCTGCTCATGTCCCTGAAGAAGGCTTTCATTGCCGCTACGCGTTGGACGCAAGACGCACTAAGAAACTACATTTCCCAGCATACTACCCATTTCCACATCCGTCATCCATACCGGAAACTGCGAGGACGCTGCCTATCGGGTCCCTGGCAACCACCGGCCTAACGAGGCACGCATCCAGGACTTCGGCGCTGCGGACCAGTCTCCTCTCACAGAGAGTTGAGCCATCTACAAGCGGTAGAGGACGGCGGGGATCGCATGACCTAAAGGGATCGCGAGACCCAGGCCGCCCCACCGCATAAGGTGCATCCGCAAGAAGGCTTACAGTGACAACTGGCACCCGTCCCGCAGGAACTACGGTTGAAGGAGCAGGAACTCTAGAAGATTAGGGTAAGTTGTTGGACCGAAAGGCACGGGACGCCGCCCCTCCAGAGCGCAACACCCCGGACTTCTCCAGATTTTCTACATATTTAATATACTTTTAAATTTATTCATATATTATGCAATACCAAAATCATTACCCTGAAAGATATAAAACAACATAACTAAAGGAATAAAAGTATGACTAACAAACCTGTCTTGTATTTTCATCAATAAGATCAAACAAAGCTCTTGAAGTAGCTAGAATCAATTCTCTGCACCTGCAGAAAAAGATACACAATGGAAAATGATTGTGTGCACAAATATTTCTAGTTTATAACATACTTGCCGACTTTGGCAAATCTGAATCCAGGACAAGAGGAAACAGGTAGGTGGGATGGAGGCAGAGCACCCCTATAAGTATCACCATGGCCTCAACCCCTTGATAGTTTGCCGATATTCCCAGCTTTGTGTGGGCTGAATGGGGCAGAGCAACGCAATTCACGTAATTACAGCCGTACCAGTGATACTTTATCATAATTATTTTTTTTAACACTGGGGACTGGGCTGCAGTGATGCAATTCACCATCACCCCCATCCCACCCACTTCTGGATCGGCCAGCTGGATGCAATGTATTTGCCCACTTTACCGGGAGCGACTGCCCCAAATTTGGGAATCTCCCGGAACTTCCAGGAGAGTGTAGGATTTATAAACCTAAATTGAAAAAGCAAATTTCTTATTATGGATAAATGATGTTTTCAAAAAGGAGATGAGTGGGGTGGGGCTGGAACTCACCACGTCCAGAACTACTGTATAAAATTGCTAGCTGATTTCCTCTTGCTGGCATCCATAAACAGTTTGAAGAGAGGGATTTTTGTAGATGTTAATTAATTTTTTCAAGTCCACTGGTGGACATTGAAACCCGCCTGGTTTTCAGGGGGTTGTGTGCACCCCCTGTCATAGAGGTGCACACAAAATCTCAATGACATTGAAGCATCTTCCCCCTAAGTCCCATAGTCCCAGAGAGGAGGAAGAGGAATAGAGGAAGGGAGAATGGAAAATAAAGAAGACATTTTTCTTAAACAACAAATGGTAAAACCAGAGCACAAAATGGGTGTGTCTCCATTGAAGACTAACCCAGGCAGACTCTACAAGACACATGCACGTTCCTATTATACTTGGATGTCGACATACAGTCAGGTGCATAAATATTGGGACATTGACAGAATTTTCATATTTTGGCCTCTATTCACCACCACAGTGGCTTTGAAATGAAATAAACAAGATGTGCTTTAACTGCAGACTTTCAGATTTAATTTGAGGGTTATTACATCCAAATCAGGTGAACGGTGTAGGAATTACAACAGTTTCTATATGTGCCTCCCACTTTTTAAGGGGCCAAAAGTAATGGGACTATCAACTCAAAAGCTATTTCATGGACAGGTGTGGGCTATTCCCTCGTTATTTCATTATCAATTAAGCAGGTAAAAGGTCTGGAGTTGATTCTAGGTGTGACATTTGCATTTGGAATCAGTTGCTGTCGACTCTCAATATGAGATCCAAAGAGCTGTTACTATCAATGAAGCAAGCCATCATTAGGCTGAAAAATCAAAACAAACCCATCAGAGAGATACCAGAAACATTAGGTGTGGCCAAATCAACTGTTTGGAACATTCTTAAAAAGAAAGAACGCACCGGAGAGCTCAGCAACACTAAAAGACCCGGGGTAAGAGAGAGAAGAATCAAATTTACTCTTTCATTTATGCTCTCTCAGCATAAATTAAGGAGTAAATTTGATCCTTCTCTCTCTTAGCATAAATTAAAAAGTAAATTTGAACCTCTCTCTTAGCATAAATTGAGAGATACAAAGGATTTCCCCTCTCCTGAAATAAGCGGGTACAGCTCCAATTCTCAAAACTGCAAGGCACAGGTATTGCCAAATAAATATACATTTGCAGATACATCACAAAAGTGCATCACATCAATCTTCAATAATTATAAAAGCTTATACTTACAATATATTGAAGTCACACAGTATTTTCTACAATTGCTTGAGTACAGTTGGGGCAGAATAAATCTTAAAATGCAGTTATATGTTCCATTCGCACAATAGTATTCTTTGAGTTTGGTTTGAGTCAAAACAAAACCATACTGTGTCAGAGATAGTTTAAGAGGTAAAGTTAACACACACAGATGCTCAGAGTGAAGGTGGCCTCGTCACTTCTGCTGTTTGTTGTCATGCATATAATTACAGCACTGGTATTCCCAGGTGGTCTCCCATCCAAGTACTAACCCAGCCCAACACTGCTTAGTCTCCAAGATCAAATGAAATTGGGCATATCCAGTGAGCTATGGCAGTAGGAAAGCATAGGATAACAAGTGGGAGAGTATCGGTTGTCATCTCTTCGGCAGAAAAAGGTAGTATATGTACTTCTGTTTTCCAATGTTATGCTGGCTATCCCTGTTACAAAAGCATTGCAGGTATAATTTCCAGCAAATTGAATGAGAGAGTACATGAAACAAGTACATATAATGGTAAAAATAAATCAGAAGTAGGAGCTGAACTTTCACTTCTCTCATTTGTTGTTTGACACAATTTTTATGACAATAAAAAGCAGAATTCTAGTTTCATATCCCTGATGGAAGGAAGTAGTAGGTGTATGCCTTTCACCCAGTAATTACTGTTACTGCAGCATTGCAGCATTGCAGGGAATAAACCCAAATGTTGAGTATAAAGTGCACCTGAAATAGAACAAGATTCAGGAAAGACACAGAGATAAATTCATCTATATTTAAACATAAATAAATAAAAAAAGTTTTCCTAAATCCAGACATTTTAAGTCACCTGACATACAGGTTTGTTTTAATCCTGTAATTTTTAAAACAAGACATATTTAGTTATATTCATTGTGCAAGTACATGTTACATGTGGAAATATTCCAAACAAGCTCTGACCATAAGTATAATGAGCAATTTATTTCATGAGCTGAGTGATGCAACCTTACAAAATAGAATTTATCAAACCATCAGCGGTGGTATAAAATTTATCAATCACTTAACTTGAGTATCCACCTACAATGTAATACAACTGTGCCTGGGAATGTATTACACCTGCTTATGTGTGTCTTATATAACTGTGCGACAGATTTTTAAATCTCACTTGCTTCCAGGAGAAATGAAAACATGCACTGTTAACTGACACAAAAACATGTACTGTCAATTGGCTTTTGTTAAATGCTCTCCAGAGGTACACAAATATGCAGCATTCAAGAAATAACTGTGCAACAAATTGATGAGTCGCATTTACTCTCAGGAGATATGAAAACATGCACTGTCATTTGACAACAAGTGAGTTTATAGCTCCCAATGTGTTCAAAAATAAGTATCCAAATCTGGTAATACAATGATTTTCAACTATCCTGCGATGTGGGGTGCGCGGCCTATGAAAAAACATACATATTGGCTCCCACATATATATATAAAAAAAAAAAAACATACACACATTGGCATCCACAGGAATAAAAGACTACATTGGCATCCACAGGAATAAAACACACTACACTGGCCCCCCACAGATATAAAATGCACATACATTGGCCCCCACAGCAAAAAAATTACATTGGCTGGCACCCACAGAAACAAAATAAAAATCAATCACATTGGCTGGCCACACAGAATAAATATAAGCCACATTGCTCGCAACCAAAAAAAACATTGTATGGCCCCCACAGAAAAATATAAACCATATTGCCCCCGGCAAATATATAAAACTATTGGAGGCCCTCACAGAAAAATATTAACCACAGTGGTCTCGATTCAATTGAACGCAAATTAAATAGCGCCGGGAGGGAGCTCATGGAGCTATTCAATTCAGCACGCTGTTAGGTCGGAGAATGCCAGTTCTCCCACCTCTCGCGCCTTAAACAGGGTGTTTAGTCGCGAGAACGGGCATTTTCCGACTAAACTGACCGGCACGATGCTGTTTCCGCTGCGCTAAGGGCAGAAAACAGCATTGTGCCTCTACTTTTGTCGGATTTCTGCTTGCATCCCTGGAGGGGTGCAAGAAGAAATCCTTAACAGCGTGCTGAATTGAATAGCTCCGGGAGCTCCCTCCCGGTGCTATTTAATTCGCGTTCAATTGAATCGAGCCCATTGATTCCCACCAAAAACAAAACTTTACACTGGCTTCCACATACCTACCTGTCCCTCACACACAGTGTAGAGCTGTCAGCAGGGTGCAAGCAGCAGGAGGGCAAGCGGGCTGGCTGGCTGGCTTGTGGAGCAGACGGGCAGGCTGGCAACGCGTTGTGCGTAACCTGCCCGATCCGCAGTTCTACAATGTGACCGGCGGCTCTGACCAGCACTTTTGACGGCGGCACACTTCACAACCGCCCATGGGCACAGCGGTTGAAAACCGCTGCAGTAATAAGTAGGGTTGAATCTTTCCCCATGATATATAGGGTTAGTAAGTGAAAATTCACCTTAGTACAAAATATACACAATTATAAAGACAATACAGTACTTATTCAGTTGCACATGGGTATTTCAGTTGTGCAACCAGACCAGGCAGCTGTATAGTATGACTGATTTTTAAATGCTCCTTGGGGATGCGCAGGAATGCACTTTTCAATAGCTGTGCTACAGATTTATTAGATTTCACTTGCTTTCTGGAGATAAGAAAACATGCACCATCAATAGACAATTTTTAAATGCTCCAATTTTTAAATACAGTATGCACCATTTCGAATAGTTGTGTAGCAGATTGTCGAGTCTAAATTGCTCTCAGGGATACGAAAGCATGCACAGTCAATTGAAAGCCAGAAAGAAAAAAAACGACTCATATACGGTCATAGAAATTCCTCAAATAATAATAATTCTTAGTCAGTATTGGTAATGGGGGTGCTACCACAGATCCAAAAGATTAGAGACTGGAAGAAAAGAAAAAAGAATCTGTATATGATGCATTTATTTTAAAATGTAACCTTCATTATTTAACTTAAAATCTTCAGACAATACAAAAATTGAACCATAATATCTTGATTAAAATAAAGTGAACATTATGTACAAAGTGTGAAAGCAGTGATTAAAATAAAAGAATATGAATCATTTTAATAGCCAAATGTCTGTTTGTCTCCTAATAAAACATAATTTTAGCAATCCCGTGTTGATGTTTGAATTATTACTTGTTTGCTGAACCGAGGAACATAATCAGAGTTCCTGCTTCATTTGCAGGTTAAATAAATATATCAAATAGCTTTCAGCTGGTTGAAATTATACCTCAGATGTAATAACCATGTATCCTTTATACCAATGTGTCAAATTACAGAGAGTTATTAATTGAATGTATAGGCACAATCACTGCCAAATGCATTGGATACAGTTACAGTTAAATGAGTGTTCCGACAGTTGTGATTGTTACATTCTAAATCCTTCAGCAATTAATAGGTGTACACTGTGGGATTTATCTTAAGGCTCATACACACTAGACGATGTGTGTGATCAACGATATTGGACGCGGCAGATCCGGCAGGGGTGCAGACATCAGTTAGGTGTATACACACTTGCCGATGTCGGCCACAACGGCGGGGGGCGGGGGGAGCAGGGCCATGCCGCTATCGGCAGCATGGCATCATTAACAATATTCCCAGGTTGAGCTGCATGTTCAGCAGAATGGGGATATTGTTAACGACCAGCGAGAGCACACATCGATGATCATTTACTGCATACCCACTGGATGATACGAACAATATATCATTGAACGATATCGTTATCGTCCTTAAATATAGTCTAGTGTGTACGCGGCTTTAGTGGGTTTCAAGTGGGATTATTGCATTGCTCACTCGAGATTAATTATTAAATTTACTTTCTGCTCAGTCAAGTGACATGATTGTTATATTTTTAGCAGTCTCACTGATCCCTTTGTAATCAGTTCCTACACATAGTGTTCTTATCCTCTTAAATAGTGTTCCGTCTCACTACGCAGTTTCTATAAAGGATTCACTGCTTAGACTGGGAATCGTTAAATAAGTGTCTCTGTCATATAAGAAGTTAGTACTCCCTTTATCTCTTGTGCATCCTTTAGCAGTGGTGAGATTCCTGTGCTATTCATTTAGGAACACCACATCCAGACATGTAGTCAGCACACCTTATTCATTATAGTTTACAGTTCTCTCTCACTGCATAGTGTAGGATATAAGTATGTTAGAACTGTCAATTCTATGGGTTTAACAAACAAACAAAGAAAATTACTACAGCGCTTAATAAAAAAATGCAAAATCCCTATTTTTGGCTACAAATGTGGGGATTTCTTTCAGAACTCTTTGGACACCCAGAGCCGCCCCCCCCCCCCCCCCCATGATAAATTATCAGAAAAAACAATCGTAAGTTCCGTACTTCGCCGAAAAACAACTGCTCAAATTTTGGGCGGAAAAATTTTCTCCAGGAAATGACGGATTCACGTAAATTGGGTGTACGCTAAAATGGGTGCAAGTATATTTTCGTGACGTAAAAAAACACAATTTTAAAAACCATAAAAAAAACCGCCTGCTGCGACCGTGTGCAATATTTAAAACACTTGACGCTGCCATACCACCCATTGAAAAATCAGACCCAATACGTTAACCATTTTCAACTCTTTTTTTTTTTTTCGCCCAAATTTTGCACGTTTGTTTATCACCAAAGTACACAACTTACAATTTTTTTTTCTGTTAATTTATCATTAGGGGTGGGGGGGATGTGTCCAAAGGGCTCTGAATTTTTTTTCGCCGGGTCTGGGATAGAGAAAACTTTACTCTAGTTTTTATTCGCCTGTTGACGTTTTCGCCTGTTTTTCCGCAAAAATGTTAAATTTTTTTTGCGAAAACGGCCGTTTTCGCCAATGGCGAAGAGAGCGTCTGTTTTCACCGATAATTGTGATGTATACACAGCGTCACACATCGCGGCATACCGCAGCTCTCGCCGGGCTGCGACTAGGCGCGGCCGGCATTCTCCCCATTGCAGTCTATGGCATGCACTTGCACACGCATGCCATAGACGCGGGCAAATTACTTGTGCTATCCATGCTGCAATGTGCTCGCATCGCAGCAACGATGATGGCGGCTACATATGTAGATTGCATATTGTGTCTCAGTACAGTCACATATCTTAAGTCCCAAAACCATCACTGTTTGCAAATAACGTGTGATTTTACAATCACAGCACATGCAAAGGAGGTAATATTGGACCAGCCTATAGTCAACACGTGGTTTTAACTTATTCAATCATTTTGACATAGACACTCGGCTACTGAAGCCGACGTACGTTTTGCAAAAACTGCTTTAACAAGGCAACCGGAGTTGAAACATACATTCATTTTTCGGCTATGATCTGTTCAAATTACATTTGGGCGCTATGTCCATTAGATCAACATATTTTTCACTCTATTAGAACTGCTCTACCGTTCCCTTCAAGGATCACAGGGATAAGAAGTAGATCATCTCACCTCAGAAGCATATATACAACATTGAAGTAGCTGTGCAATAGATAATTACCAGGTCCCTGGTGAGCAATTGAGAATGATCTGCCTCACAGCTACTGTAAACTTCCAAGGAGCATTTAACAATTGTCTATTAACGGTGCATGTTTTCTTATATCCTGAAATCAAGTGAAATCTAACAAATCTGAAGCACAGCTATTTGAAAGTACCATACCTGCGTATCCCCAAGGAGCATTTCACAATCAGTCGTGTATTTTACAGCTGCCTGGTCTGGTTGCACAACTGAAATACCCATGTGTAACTGAATCAGTACTGTATTGTCTTACAATTGTGTATATTTTGTACTAATGTTAATTTTCACTTACTAACCCTATCAATCATGGGGAAAGATTCAACCCTACCTATTACTGGGTCAACCAGATTTGGATACTTATTATTGAACAGATTGGGGGCTATAAATTTGCTTGTTGTCAATTGACAGTGCATGTTTTCTTATCTCCTGAGAACAATCGGGACTAAACAATCTGATGCACAGCTATTATTTTTTGAATGTTGCATATTTGTGTACCTCAAAGTAGCATTTTATTAAATTTAATTGACAGTGCATGTTTTCATATCTCCTGAGAGTAACTGAGACTCAACAATTTGATGCACAGTTATTTCTTGAGTGCTGCATATTTGTGTACCTCCAAGAAGCATTTATCCAAACCTAATTGACAGTGCATGCTTTTGTGTCAGTTAACAGTGCATGTTTTCATTTCTCCTGGAAGCAAGTGAGATTTAAAAATCTGTCGCACAGTTATATAAGACACACATAAGCAGGTGTAATACATTCCCAGGCACAGTTGTATTACATTGTAGGTGGATACTCAAGTTAAGTGATTGATAAATTTTATACCACCGCTGATGGTTGATAAATTTCATTTTGTAAGATTGCATCACTCAGCTCATGAAATAAATTGCTCATTATACTTATGGTCGGAGTTTATTTAGAATATTTCCACATGCAACATGTACTTGCACAATGAATATAACTAAATATGTCTTGTTTAAAAAAATTGCAGAATTAAAACAAACCTATAAGTTAGGTGACGTAAAATGTCTGGATTTAAGAAAACGTATAAACCTTTGATTGAATACTGCAAACTTTTTAAATATAGATGAATTTATCTCTGTGTCTTTCCTGAATCTTGTTCTAGTTCAGGTGCACTTTATACTCAACATTTGGGTTTATTCCCTGCAATGCTGCAGTAACAGGGTAATCCAGTAATTACTGGGTGAAAGACATACACCTACTACTTCCTTCCATCAGGGATATGAAACTAGAACGCTCTCATTTGTTGTTTGACACAATTTGTATGACAATAAAAACAAGTGAAAGTTCAGCTCCTACTTCTGACATATTTTTACTATTATATGTACTTGTCTCATCCAATTTGCTGGAAATTATTCCCTGCAATCCTCTAGTAGCAGGGATAGCCGGGATGCGTTCGGTATCCTGGCGGAGGGGATGCCTGTCAGGATCCAGGCATCGGTCTTCTGACTGCCTGGGTCCCGTGTGTCGGTATTACATACCGATTCTGGATAGCCAGAATATAACATTGGAAAACAGAAGTACATATACTACCTTTTTCTGCCGAAGAGATGACAACCGATACTCTCCCACTTGTTATCCTATGCTTTCCTACTGCCATAGCTCACTGGATATGCCCAATTTCATTTGATCTTGGAAGCTAAGCAGTGTTGGGCTGGGTTAGTACTTGGATGGGAGACCACCTGGGAATACCAGTGCTGTAATTATATGCATGACAACAAACAGCAGAAGTGACGAGGCCACCTTCACTCTGAGCATCTGTGTGTGTTAACTTTACCTCTTAAACTCTCTCTGACACAGTATGGTTTTGTTTTTACTCAAACCAGACTCAAAGAATACTATTGTGCGAAAGAAACATATAACTGCATTTTAAGATTTATTCTGAAAATACTGTGTGTCTTCAATATATTGTAAAATTATAAGCTTTATGATTATTGTAGATTGATGTGATGTACTTTTCTGATGTAACTTTTATTATGTTGGCAAAACCTGTGCCTTGCAGATTTGAGAATTGGAGCTGTAGCCCCATATTTCAGAAGAGGGGAAATCCTTTTTATCCCTCTTAATTTATGCTAAGCGATAGGAAGATCAAATTTACTTTTAAATGACAAGTAAACATTTTGCAGAAGACAACTATTTACATTGTCTGTTATAAGGAGGAGGGATTAAGGGGCCCATACACTAGCGAAGCTGCAACCCGGCATCTCAGGATCGGTGAAATCCAACATGTTGGATTTCACTGATTCGTCAATCACGATCATGTAATCATGATCATGATAAGCAAATCGTTGAAATTTAACATGGAAAATGTCACCAATCCTCCGACGGATCGCAGAACATCGATGGCCACCAGCCAGCATATCCAACTGGCGGATTGGTGTTTCCGATCCCATCGCAGGATCAAGTGATGGGTCGATAGGTGTATGGGGGCCTTTACACTCTCTTATAACCTATAAGAAAGAAAATAAAGACACCATTATAGTTTAATACTTTCTTATGGAGAATATATATCGAAGACAGCATTATGGTTTAATAAATTTTTATGTAGAATATATATTGCCATGATTTTTAGAGGTACAATAATAAAAGTTATGTCAAATATAAACAAATATTTTTTGTTTTTGTTTTTTTTTGCAATTTGAGGAATTGATTACTTATACGTACAATAGATTATTTAGCAATTGTGTTTGTTTAAACAGATGGTCATAAAAAAAAATGTTTTGAGCCTGTGCAGATCCCTCCTCAGGTATTTTATTATTGTATTAATCCTTACCATTAAGTGGATATACACTACCGTTCAAAAGTTCAATTTCATGTTTTACATGAAAACTGACTTATTTATCAAATGAGTTACAAAATGAATAGAACATATAGTCAAGACATTGGCAAGGTTAGAAATAATGATTTTTATTTGAAATAATAATTTTGTCCTTCAAACTTTGCTTTCGTCAATGAATACTCCTTTTGCAGCAATTACAGCATTGCAGACCTTTGGCATTCTACCTGTTAATTTGTTGAGGTAATCTGAAGAAATTTCACCCCACGCTTCCTGAAGCACCTCCCACAAGTTGGATTGGCTTGATGGGCACTTCTTGCGTACCATACGGTCAAGCTGCTCCAACAACAGCTCAATGGGGTTGCGATCTGGTGACTGCGCTGGCCACTCCATTACAGACAGAATACCAGCAGCCTGCTTCTTCTCTAAATAGTTCTTGCATAATTTGGAGGTGTGCTTTGGGTCATTGTCCTGTTGGAGGAGGAAATTTGCTCCAATCAAGTACAGGGTATGGCATGGCGTTGCAAGATGGAGTGATAGCCTTCCTTATTCAAAATCCCTTTTACCTTGTACATATCTCCCAAAGCAGCCCCAGACTATTACATTACCTCCACCATGCTTGACAGATGACGTCAGGCACTCTTCCAGCATCTTTTCACTTGTTCTGCGTCTCACAAATGTTCTTCTGTGTGATCCAAACACCTCAAACTTCGATTCGTCTGGTCATAACACTTTTTTCCAATCTTCCTCTGTCCAATGTCTGTGTTCTTTTGCCCATATTACTCTTTTCCTTTTATTGACCAGTCTCAGATATGGCTTTTTCTTTGCCACTCTGCCTAGAAGGCCAGCATCCCGGAGTCGCCTCTTCACTGTAGACATTGACACTGGCCATTTAATGAAGCTTCCAGTTGAGGACTTGTGAGGCATTTGTTTCTCAAACTAGACACTCTAATGTACTCGTCTTCTTGCACAGTTGTGCACCGGGGCCTCCCACTTCTCTTTCTACTCTGGTTAGAGCCTGTTTGTGCTGTTCTCTGAAGAGAGTAGTACACACCGTTGTAGGAAATGTTCAGTTTCTTGGCAATTTCTCGCATGGAATAGCCTTCATTTCTAAGAACAAGAATAGACTGTTGAGTTTCACATGAAAGTTCTCTTTTTCTGGCCATCTGGAGAGTATAATTGAACCCACAAATGTGATGCTCTAGATACTCAACTAGCTCAAAGGAAGGCCAGTTTTATAGCTTCTCTAATGAGCAAACTCGTTTTCAGCTGTGCTAACATAATTGCACAAGGTTTTCAAGGGTTTTCTAATCATCCATTAGTCTTCTAACGCGCTTAGCAAACACAATGTACCGTTAGAAAACTGGAGTGATGGTTGCTGGAAATGGGCCTCTATACACCTATGTAGATATTCCTATAAAAAAAAACAGACATTTGCAGCTAGTATAGTCATTTACCACATTAACAATGTATAGAGTGTATTTCTGATTAATTTAATGTTATCTTCATTGAAAAAAACAGTGCTTTTCTTTAAAAAATAAGGATATTTCTAAGTGACCCCAAACTTTTGAATGGTAGTGTATATTATATCAGTGGAGCATTAATGCTATTTATATGTGCATACCCACAGCACTGTGCTGCTAGGATTTCAATGTGATCAACTGCACTATCACCAGTGGCAGCTTATTGAGAGTGCTCTCAACATCATGACATTGTGCTGCTAGGATTCTAATGGGATCAATTGTACTATCAGCAGCTGCAGCTTTATGAGAGTTCTTTCTACATCACAGCCAACGGTTGTTTCTATTATTGGATTACTTTTATTGATTCCAGCAATTAGATGCTATTTAGCTGCTGGTGGACCAGTATTTTAAGCACTCGAAAATATTGTTACATTTTACAAGTACTGAATTGCAACTAATTCAAGACCATTGTTGCAATAAGGATACCACAGAGCTCTTGGTACTTGATGATATTGGTTATATGCCTATTTATTTTATGCATCACGGTTTTTTTTTCTTTGTTTTTTTACACAAAATAGTTGTCCGATATTTTACCTATTAAAATAATACTTATGGTAGACTTACCTTTGTTGACGCTTTTTCTTCGAGGTCCACAGGGATACCATGGGGATAATTTGGTTGGAGTGATCCAGACACCAAACAGTTAAGTTTTTAACTCCCAGGATGCCCCAGGTTCTCCTCCACATATACCCCACCCATGGCTACAGGCATTCAGGAAGAACAATCGTACACCAGAAACGCTCACAGAAAAAGAGGGAATCTGTGACCAAAAGAAAAAATACTCAAAGCAGATAGGTGCATCAGGGTGGGTGCCCTGTGGAGAACCCGCCACCCAAAGGAAGCATCCTGAGAGGCAAAAGTATCAAAGGCATAGAGCCTATTGCTCAACAGAGGTACCACAATGAAATGCCCACGATCGTCCCACAGACCGGGTAGAATGTGCTGTCGCTGTCTTTGGAACAGGGAGATCAGCCTGCATGGAAGATTGAGAGATGGTCATACGTTACCATCGAGGCAGAGTTTGATTGTTAGCTGGCCATCCTAGTTTGTGAAAACCATATAACACAAAAACTGGGTCCGATTTTCTAAAAGAGTCTGTACAATCAACATATATACGGAGAGCACGAACAACATCCATGGAGGCTTCACCTACAGAAAGGTCTGAAGACTGAAAAGTTGGAACCACAATCTCTTCACATGAAAACTGGATACTACCTTAGGAAGGAAACCCGTCCGTGTACGGAGAACAGCTCTATCCTGATGAAAAATCAAAAAGGAGGAGCGACAAGAGAGTGCTGCTAAATCAGAGGCTCTGCATGCAAAAGAGATAGCAAGAATAAAAAGTGTCTTCGCTGTCAACAATTTCACATCTACAGAGTCCAGAGGTTCAAATGGGTCCCCTTGAGAACCAAAAACAAATCCCACGGTGCCACCAGTGGGACAAAGGGTGGCTGAACTCGGAGAACACCCTGTAAAAAAGTTCTAACATCCGGCAAAGAAGCAATTCCTCTTCCTAGCTAGAACCAAACTTGCAATGCAGAAACCTGTACTCTCAGGGTGGTCAGGTGGAGTACAAGGTCTAACCCAGCCTGGAGAAAAGAAAGTACTCAGGAAACCCTAAAAAATTTAGGGTCATATTCTCTGTGGGAACACCACTGACCAAAAAGAATGCCAAACTCTGTAATAGAAGCGGGAAAAGGAAGGTTTTCGTGCCCTAAGCATCGTTTGAATTACAGAGCTGGAGAAACCTTTGGCTCTTAAGATGGAAGACTCAAGAGCCCCTCCGTCAAAGACAGATGGGGTAAGTCCAGATGCAGGCAGGGACCCTTCGCTAATAGATCCGGCCATAGAGGAAGAGGAAACCGAGTGTCTATGGATAGCTTCCGTATTTCGGCGAACCAATGGCGTCTGGGCCAAGCAAGAGCTACTATTATCACTGTTCCGCGTTCCTGCTTGAATTTCCTGAGGACCCTTGGGAGGAGGGAAATCGGAGGAAAGAGACCTGCCAACTTGAAGTCCCATCTCGCTGCCAGTGCGTCCGCGAATGCGGCTGCGGGGTTTCAGGTCCTGGACCCATACCTGGGGACCTTGTGATTGTGATGTGAGCCCATGAGGTCTACGTTTGGTAGGCCCCATTTGTTCACCAGGAGTTGAAAAACCCCCGGGTGGAGAGCCTACTCTCCGGCATGTATATCGTGACTACTTAGGAAGTCCTCTTCCCAGTTGAGGACTCCCAGGAGGACTATTGCAGACATAGCTGGAAGTTGACGTTGTGCCCAGATCAGAATGTTTGTCACTTCCCTAATGGCTGCGTGACTTCGCATGCCTCCTTGATGATTGAGATAGGATACTGTGGTCACGTTGTCGGACAGGATCTGGACCGGCCTGCCCTGGAGCAGGTCCTGTGCCATGATAAGTGGTTTGTATACTGCTCGAAGCTCCAGAATGTTTAGGGGCAGGTGACTTTCCTGATTTGTCCATCTTCCCTGAAAGGTGTGATGACCTGTCACTGCCCCCATCTGCGAAGACTGGCGTCTGTGGTGAGGAGCACCCAATTTGGAATCCAGAATGAGCAACTTTCTTTTTGTAGCCACCACGAGAGAGAGACGAACCTCCAGAGTGAGAAGGATGCTCTGGGACGGTATTAGATGATACTGTCCATTACAGTGGGAGAGAAACAATTGCTGCAGAGGCCTGGAGTGGAATTGAGCATATTCCACCATGTCGAAGGTGGATACCATTTATCCCAAGACCTGCATCGCTAATAGAATGGATACCCTTCAATTGTGTAGCAATTTGCGTACTCGCAATGATAGGGACGCAAACTTGTCCTCTGACAGGAAACACACTTTGTGCCTGAAAATCCAGAAGTGCCCCCAGATGTATCATCCGCTGTATTTGAGAAAGAAGATTTCTTCCAATTGATTATCCAACCATGCGTCTGTAGGCTGGCAATTGTCAGTTGGAGACAGTGTTGTAGAACAGCGAAAGATTGTGCCAATATCAAAAGGTCATCCAAGTATGGCAATATTCAGATTCCCTGATGCCTGAGGTAGGCCGTCATCACTGCCATAATTTTGGTGAAGACCCGAGGGACCTTTGATAGACCAAAGGGCAGTGCCTGAAATTGGTAATGTTGTTGCAGGACAGGAAACCGTAAAAATTGTTGGTGGGATAGTGTAATAGGCACATGTAGGTATGCATCCTGAATGTCCAGGGAAGCCATAAAATCCCCAGGTTCCATTACCAAAATAATTGATAGGAGAGTCTCCATACGGAACTTGGGTACACGAGTAAACTTATTGAGGGTTTTCAGATTTAGAATAGGGCAATGAGACCCATTTGGTTTCCGAACCAAAAATAGATTGGAATAATAACCCTTTCCTTGTTGAACTACAGAAACTGGAATTATCACTACTGCCTGCAGCAGGGAGTAAATGGCCACCTGGAGGGCCAAGGCAAAAAAACTTCAGGGGAGGATGCCTCCAGAAAGTTAGAGCATACCCCCCTGAGAGACCACTTCTGGGGACCCAGGCATCTGTTGTTGTTTGATGCCAGTAGTCTGCAAATTGAAGAAGTCTGCCTTCCACCCTGGGATCCCCCAGGAGGAGGCCCGTCCCATCAGACAAAGGATTAGTTGTCCAGCTTAGAAGCTGGAAGTCTGGCCGGCCAGGACCTCTTAGTTTGCTGCTTGATGGTCCTGCTCATCCCTGAGGAAGAAAGGACCGAAAAGACTGCATAGACTTTAATGTAGCTGTTGATGGCAGACTTTCAGATTATAAAGCTGCCAGAGTAGCCACAATCTTATCGAACTCTGCCCCAAAAAGAATATTTCCAAAAAAAGATAAGGATTCCAGAGCCTTCTTTGACAACGTATCTGCTTTCCAGAACCTCTACAAGCCACAACCGAGGCTTTAGATGCTTTAGAAGCTAGGAGCCCCACATCTATTGCAGCTTCTCCCAAATAGGAGGCTCATCCTATATATTTAGGATTGATTTTACTACCCTCACCAAAGAAGGGACATCCACTGTAGAAGGATGGTCCTCCTCTCCCGAGATAGACCCTGGAGAAGAACCCGGCGCATCATCAGATTCCTTCGATGATACGTCTGAATCTACACGCTGAACAGACTTCTAAAAAGATAACGTCCGTTTAGGCGCCTTAGTGACTACCTGTCTGTTTGCAACAGCCGACTGAGCCATATTCTGACTTGAGTGGGCATAAACATCATCCAGGAAGGATGTATAGGGGGCAAACATAGCATGCTGAAACTGCTGTGGGTATCCCATAATAGGAGACTGCGTGGGAGTAGCCAAATGATCCACTAGCTGCTTCATCACCTGAGACAAGGAGGATACCCAAGATGCCTCCTGTACTGGTAAGACTGGTCTGGTGAGGTGGTTCTTTAAAACAGACCACACACAAACCATCCTGTAAAAAGTCCTGAGGGGACAAACCCACCAAACAGGATTTACATGAAACCAGCACAGGGGCATCCCTGGTAACAATGCAATGTAATGTGACAGCCTTCACAAATAACTAGTAAAAGTACAAAGGATAACCCCCACTCACCTGTAACAGAGGGATGAGGAGAAAAAAACAGTGATAGTTATAACTGACAGTCTAAGGATACTGCCTTTGAACCTCTATATACCCCTACCTATACCTTCTAATATCCTTCCTATAACCTCTAAGGATGACGCTAATTTGCGTACGCAGTCATCCAGTTAATAAAGACTCCAGACTTAGAACATGTGGTTCCAAAGCACAAAGTATTATTCAAATAAAAGTACAGCAGTTACACGCTATGATCCTCATATAATCTTAGCGCAAAGAGATTATACAGACCCAAGTACAATTATAGATACGCAGCGCTCTCTGGTCCAGATGTTAGGCATCAGCAAGAAACCCCTCGTCAATCAGCATTCAGCACAAAGACTAGGAACCCAGGGTCAGAGTACATATTTATACCCCCCAGAAATAAACAACACAATAGAGAAGTTTGTTGCTAATACCATTGGTCCCAACGGAGAGGGCATATGTTACAAGGCATTTAACAGGTTGATTCAAATAGACACAACCCAGCCTCTATCAACTGGGGGTCTCTGGTTTCCAGCCCCATACAACATCCTAACAGTTGTTCAAATCATGTACATTTTGTTGCTTGAAGTCTCTGCGGTCCATAAGTTGAGAATGCATGATGCGATCTCCACACCGATGGTACCGGAATACTGTTGAGTATGCATCAGTACAATTCCAAACATGGCTTACTTATCAGGTATAAAACCTTAGTTACGAAACAACCTTTATTTCATAGCATTTATGCTAAATGAACAAACTTAAATCTTATACTTTAAAGCTTATTAAACCTTTTATGTGAATATGTAATGTGTAAGTATGCGGGGTGTGATGTAAAGACGCTAGTTAACTTGGGGCAGATGCGTGCACATGAAGCTAATAAACAGCGTTTTCATACAGGATCTTATGCATTCGCTAATATGCGATTAGTTACCAGCGCAATTGTGCGTATGAGAAATGGTGCACTTAAATCTCACTTAAACTAAGTGAACACCTAGCAGTGTGGAATGCTGAGCATTATAGTTCCACACGCCCCCCCCCCCCCTTCCCAGGCTCAAAAGCACAGTCCTTTGTTCTCCCAGGTTCTTGTGTAAATGCAAATTAGCACAGCTACAGGACCCAAACCTCAGATAACACTCTTGGCTTTGAAGGTATTTTATTGCAGGAAGCCTGCTAATGTAAGGTGCTACAAACAACCCTCTTGCTGTATTCGAGCAGGGCCACCTGGAGTGAGAGCAGACATTATGTCCAGGAAGTTTGTCTACACAAGCTAGTTGTCACGTGGCCATTTGCTCTGTTTAGCTAATGCAGTCCAATTTTGGCATACTGTAAAGCCATTTCTGAAATATATCCTTTAGGGGAATTATAATAATATACACTTTATCCAGAGAACCAAACTACGTAAGAGTCATGGAATGGGCTTTTGGTGAATCGCCGTAATTTATGACGATGGTCACAGATGCAATCGCATGATGCTAATAGTAATATCGCCACATGTACTAAAGTGTGAGTTTATCTAAAATGGCACTTAGGCGGCCATTCGCAAAATGGCGTCTTGCGATCTCATTTCAAAGATGGCGTCTTGGGGACAGTCGCAAGATGGTGTCGCTGCGATTCAATTTTAAACTGATCTTGTCTCAGCCAATAATCCAGCTTCGACAGTCCACCCTTTGATAGCGAACAACATGCTATCACAATCGGATTTTAAAAAATAATTTAGGCTTACATATATATACTATTTAGTGTTATTATGGGATGGTACAAGGTTGTACTTAATCCATCAATAATGTGTCTCTGAGTGGGGACATAAAAATACTATTATGCGCACACCGCGGATCTTGGAAGATCATGTGAAAGGTGTGGGGATACACCAGTCCTATAAAGGCAGTCTTGAAAGGGAATTGAGACTTTACATTATCTGAGGTGTTTTTAAAAATAAAATTTCAATAATACATTCTATGCATGTCTAAATATAATACATTAAATTATGGTATTTCCTAGTTCAGGGTTGTAATGCAGTTCTGTATTTACCTCGGTATTCATACTGACCACCATCATAATTTTGTTTATTCGTTTTACTCTATTTTTACATTTTCCACACTTCAACACAATAGGAACACACCGGACACATATGCCAATTATTATGATGACAGTATAAGGATTAAGAATTTGCCTATACTGGCGATCATTTCCTGGACCCATTCCCCTAGACCTGAGAACCATTTCACTGGGTTCAGTCATGACACCCATCCTTCTATCTTCTCCCTTACTTCAGCCACTGAAGTGTTACGGTTCTTTCGAAACTCCCATTTTAGCTGTAGAATTTCATCCATCTTCCGGTCTATCACCTCCTTGGGGTCGCTGGTATCATTTTTGACAGAGGTGCAACATTTTACTCCAAATTGGGTGGCCAACGTTACACAATACCCTCCAGTAACAGCAGTTAAATAATTTAACACTAACCTGTGTTGTACCAGTTCTTTCTTGTACGCTTGCAATTCTCTACCTGTATACCTGAAGGTGTCATCATACATCTCGGTGATATTATCTATCAATTTAGCAAGTTCCTGAATATATCTAAAGTTTAATGCACCCCGAGCGATCCTGGTGGGATCCAATACGACTAAAACTTGAAAGCCAGTTGTCTCACCAATTAACTGAGTGGCTTTGTGCACGTCACCAGGTATCATATTTCATTTGCCTCTGTGTTCATATTGTGTGTGAAGTGTGGTGACGGTGTTTTGGCCCTCATTCAGAGCCGTACGCTCTGAACAGAGCGCACGCTCTGAATGAGGGCCGTCCTCCATAATTATGGAGCGTCCTCCTGGACGCTCGTATAGCTGTGGGTCACCACCCACAGCCTATACGAGCGTGCAGTTTGATGGCCGCGATGGTCTTGACCATCGCCACTGCGAGCCGGAGCCTGCGGTTGAGTTTTTCAACCGCAAGACCCGGAGTGATTTTGGCTCTATCAGAGCCAAAATCACTCGGCTTCAGACGGTAGGCGTTCCCTTGGGGCATGCTGTCAATCAACATCGACAGCATGCCCCCTTTGATCAGACACAACGAGCGAAGGAAAGTCCTTCGCTCGTCGCGTCTGGCGCATGCGCACGACGGAGCTCCCGCCGTCAAGCGCATGAGCAGTGCACAACATCGACCCACTTGCGAGCGGACAGCCGCTTGCGAGTGGGTCTGAATCAGGCCCTTTATGTATACCAAGCACTTCAACATGTGTGAGGGTCATAACTTCTGGGACTACTCTTCCCAGGTAACACAAACCTTCGGAACTTGGGGAGAGCCACTTATACGCTTTTCTTCCACATATAAAATATACATTATCAGGGAGAACATAAGGAATGGCATGCATCATTATCATTAAGCACATTTCCCTTGCAAACAATCCTATTTCGGGGTCTTCCATCTGGTACATCCAAGTTTCTGGCTGTATTATTTTAGCACAATAACCATCTGGCACCTTACAAACAATTTCTTTAGTGGAACTCAATGTATACCGATACCTAAACTGTTTCCCACTAGATTTAATTGAGCGTAACAGATCATGGCTTATGGACTCATTATCAACTCTTTGTGAGAAGGTCATCGTCTGATTATTCCCCGTCACTTCCCAACTCCCGGGTTTATTGGAGTTGGTTATGTTCAAAGACAAAAGTGATCTATCTACTTGGAATTGATATAGTTTGAAATGAGGTGGTTTGGATGAGAGAAATTTTCCATCCAATGTGTTCTCTTTTTGTAATTCTAAAATTTCCATGATATTCAGCGGAAATGGCACCAACGCTACATTATGCTGTCCCTGTGGCACATGTGAACACACCCAGCAAACAGTTTAATTTAAGACTTTGCCTACCATGCTATGATAATCCACTAAAGGATACCCACCCCAGTACGGGTTATATTTAGGTTGACACCGTTGCATACAGTTCTCATCAACTAGGGACCCACAAAGCTCACAAACACAGGAATCTTCAGACGATAAACCACCACACCGTCCCCGAGTATCCGGAATGACAGCTCTCTTAACAATAACAGTACTAAGATTGGTCAGACACTCCCCTGATTGGCATTGCACTCCTCCTGACTCCACTCCATCAGCACTGCCATCAGCTCCCATTTCCTCAGTCGGTCTCCCATCACAGAAACTGGATATTCCCGAACCGACCAGGATAGTGAACACTCTAAAAGAGAATACAGCAGGCCCGTCCATTGTCACAAGACCTGCAAATTTCTCTTAGTTCAGGTATCTCACTACGACCTTTTCAATCCTCCTGGAACAAGCTCGCGAGCGACAGGTCCACGCAATCAGCCTGGTCTCCGACTTGTTACTCCACCGGTTGATTGACCTTTTTGCAGTGAGTGGAATGGACCCAGGTATCTCTATCAGCCACCTTCAAAGATGTAGTACTTGTCAGCAGCACCTGGTACGGACCTTCCCACCGATCAGTCAAACAACCTGAACGCAAGAAATTTCTGATCATAACATATTCTCCTGGTTCAACATCATGAGTTAGTTTCAGGCATATCATTAGACAACAATTTCAGTTTCTGCTGCTGTTGCTTTAACTGCTTACTCATTGATTTAAGATACTTTACAGTTACCTCGTTGTTACCCTTCAAGTCTTCCTGTGGACTTATAATCAAATGAGGTTGTCTACCGAACAGTATTTCAAATGGGGACAGATTTAGAGGGGGGTCTAGGAGTGGTCCTTATGCTATGTAGGACCAAAGGTAACGCTTCTGGCCATCCTAGTCCAGTCTCTGCCATAATTTTACATAATTTATTTTTAATAGTCCCGTTCATCCTCTCTACCTTGGCACTGGCTTGCGGTCGGTAGGGGGTGTGAAGTCGGCTATTAATACCCATCAGCTTACACATATTTTGAAAAACATCACCTGTGAAATGAGTACCCCTGTCACTCTCAATGATTTTAGGGATACCGAACCTGCATACAAATTCCTGAACTATTTTCTTGGCAGTAAACGCAGCAGTATTAGTGGCCGCTGGGTAGGTCTCAATCCAACTAGAAAATACATCAGTGCACACTAATACATACTTAAGATTCCTGCAGGGTGGTAATTGGATGAAATCAATTTGTATCACCTGGAAAGGTCCATCAGTCGGTGGAATGTGGGACGGTTCGGTAGGGATCGCTTTCCCTATGTTCTTCCTCAAGCAGGTCAGACAGGACATTGCTATCTTTTCTGCTTGTGAAGAAAAACCTGGTGCGCACTAGTATGCGCTCACCAATTTGCACATACCTTGTTTTCCCAGATGAGTCAGACCGTGTGCTGCCTCAGCTAGGCTGGGGTAATATGCCTTGGGGGCTACTGGTTTACCTTGTCCGTCCCTCCAGAGCCCAGAGGACTCTTGCCCACATCCCTTGGACTTCCAAATGTACTTTTCCTGAATTGAACACAAATTTTGCATCTCAATTAATTTCAGCATATCAATTGTTTGGAAAGACAATTTTTTCAGTGGGAGAAAACATTTTTAACCCTGCTGCCCATTTTGCAGCTTCATCGGCTCTGTTGTTGCCCAGTGACACCGGATCATCCTCACATGTATGGGCTTTACATTTAATTACTGCCACCGCTTTGGGCAGTTGGATTGCTTCTAAAAGATGTTTTATGTGTCGGGAATGTGCAACTGGTGTGCCTGCTGCTATCATAACATTTCTCAGACGCCATAGAGCCCCAAAATCGTGCACCACCCCGAACGCGTACCTCGAGTCAGTGTAAATGTTAGCAGATTTGCCTGCTGCCAGTTCACACGCTCTAGTTAGTGCTACTAACTCTGCCACCTGGGCTGAGAGTGAGGAGGACAAAGAGGTTTAGCTTCTATGATGTCTGTGTCATTTACAACAGCATAACCTGTACATAATTCACCTGTGTCTGTTTGTCTATGACAACTCCCGTCCGTATAAAAAGTCACATCCACATTCTATAAAGGTGTGTCGTGTATGTCAGGTCTAGCAGTAAAGGTCTGATTCAGATATTCCATACAATCGTGCGTATCATTATGTCCGCTGAACTCACCCCCCGCCAGCAACTCGCCTCCTTCCACCCTTTGTACATCATGTTGTACATATGGTAGATACGTTGCTGGATTCAGCGTGCCGCAACGTTTAACAGTGATGTTTGCGTGTGCGATTAGAGCTAGTTCCCATTTGGTAAACATAGCCGAAGAGACGTGTCTGGTTTGAGCTGAGTTCAACAGAGCAGATACAGCATGGGGAGTGTAGACAATCATATCATGACCCAACACTACGTCCTCTTTTACTCACCAATAAAGCGGTAGCTGCTACACTTCTCAAACAAGTGGGGAGTGATCTTGCCACAGTGTCCAATTTGGCACTGTAGTATGCTCCGGGCCTACTGGCATCACCATGTTTTTGAGTAAGGACACCTGCAGCACAACCATCGGCTTCCGTACATACAAATCAAAAGGTTTTTCATAATCAGGTATTCCCAATGCAGGAGCTTTTGTCAGACTATCCCTAACATTAAGAAAGCCTGCTCTGTTTCCTTTGTGTCTATGACACAATCGGGCTTTGAGTAAGAGACGAATTCCTGTAAAGGCAAGGCCAAAATAGAAAAACCTGGGATCCACATTCTACAGTATCCACACATTCCCAAGAAGGTACGAATTTGCTGTTGATTCTGCGGCAGTGTCATGTTCTGTATGGCCTGGATTCTATCATTTGTAAACCCCTGGGTTAGGCAGTGTCCCAAAAATTTTACTCTGGATTGGCACGGCTGTAGTTTGTCCTTAGCCACCTTGTGTCCTGTATGCGAGAGATGAAGCAACAAAAGTTTAGTATCATTCAAAGATGACATAAACGAGTCAGAACATACCAATAAATCGTTCACATATTGAATTAGAACAGATCCATTGGCAGGTTGAAAAGCTTGTAAACAGTCATGCAATGCCTGGGAGAAGATACTGGGGCTGTCTATGAAACCTAGGGGTAACCGTGTCCATGTGTATTGTACACCTCTGTATATAAATGCAAAAAGATACTGACAGTCAGAGTGGAGAGGCACAGAGAAGAAAGCAGAACAGAGGTCAATGACAGTGAAATGGGTTGCATTTGGTGGGATCTGCATCAGGATGACAGCTGGATTTGGCACTACAGGGAATTGGCTCTCTACTACCTTATTAACACCTCTAAGGTCTTGTACCAGCCTCTAACCCCTCCCACCACTCTTCTTCACCGGGAAGATGGAACTGTTGGCTACACTAGCTGTACGAACTAAAATTCCCTGTTGCAATAATCGCTCAATTATTGGAAAAAAACCCTAATTCTGCCTCCTGTTTTAGTGGGTACTGGGGAATTTTTGGAGCTTGCCTACCGCTTTTTAAATTTACCATTACAGGGCTTACGTTTGCCATTAAACCAGTGTCCTGTCCATCCTTAGTCCAAAGGGAATCTGGAATTTGGGACAACATTTCATCTACCTGAGATGGATTTTCATTTAAACTTGTAGAGTGATACATTTTCCTTTGGGGAGTGTCCAACATATCCCACACCTCGTGTGCAACTCTCTGGGATATCTAAAAATACACCATCAGGGGTGCAATATATAACACATCCCATCTTACATAACAAGTCTCTACCCAGCAGGTTAGTAGGAGCCGCAGCAGCCAGAAGAAAAGAATGTCTGGTATGCAACGGCCCAATAGTAACCTCTGTGGACTTTGTTAAAGGATAATGTTCCACTTTACCTGTTACACCCATTGTTGGTACTGTATCGTTGGTCACCTGTAAATTAACGGGAGATTTTATCACTGACCTGGTCGCCCCTGTGTCTACAAGAAAAGGATATTCAGTACAGCTACATCAACCATCATGACCGGTTCTTCCCTAGTACTTCCCGTTAACCTGACTATCTGTAGACTACAGGTATGACCTGACCCCTAGCATTGGCTACCATTCTCCAATAAAGCATTTACAGCCACAATTGGAGCTGGTGCCTGCTGGACATTTGCTGGTCTCTGTGCATATCACTTATGGGGATGTCCAGGTCTTCCCTTATTTGGGGTTCCTACTCTTTTTACTGTACAGTTTCTACTTAAGTGTCCTGTTTGTTTACAATTAAAATATGTTCGTGGATCGGGTGAAGACACGTGTTGTTGTGAGGTTTGAGCAGAGGGTAAAGGTGGTGGATATGGGTAAGGATAGGGAGGGTAAGGGTATTGTGGGGGATATGAGTTTTGTGAGTAGTATGGGACCTGTGGTTGTATAGGGTTTGTGGAATAGAGCTGTTTGTTGTCGCATGGGGTTAGTGAGGGCATATAACTGTTCAGTTGTAAGTGTGTGTGCAGATTCCAGTGTGTCTGTTGGCTGTGATGTTACCGTCATTCCTTCCAGAGCTTGTATACTGACAGCCATTAGTTTTTCGCTCTGGGTTTCTCTCTTCTTTGAGATGTTTTTATCATGTTCTATGGCAGATTCTAAGAGGGTATCTATTGTGACTCCCCTCCAGCCAGGTTGTGAGGTCTAAACCTGAGTCTTTAAATTCTCTTTCAGACCGTCCATGAGTACCGTGACTATCATTCCCCTGTGGTGAGTGCTATCTTTAATATCTTCTAACCCAGTGTACTGGGTGATAGCCTGCAGAGCCCAGTCGCAATAATCTTCTGCAGATTCACTCTCCTTTTGCTTAATGGTGAAAAATTTGTTCCAGTTAACTACTACCGGAAAATATATACCCAATTGAGTTACAATGCGGGAAATGTTTACTGTTAAGGGAACGTCATCATCCAATACACAATCCGTGATAAATTTTGGCACGTCGGTATTGCATGGCAGACAGGCCCTTAACACCACACGCCAATCTTTATTAGTTGGCTCATGAGAACTACCCAAATTTCTCAAAAATCTTTGACATTTGGCTAGTTCCTTTTTGGGATCGGGGAAATCATTTATGATGGAATTTCGTTCTGCTCTTGTCCAGGGACAATGCATTACTACTTCCTTCGTGGGCACTACAACGTTAGCATCTGCATTTCCAACGGTTACTGTCCCGAATGGGATGCAGATCGGCAGCGCTGCTACCTTTGACCTTGTTACCTGGCTGGGGGTTTAATCTGTTCCTGCTACGTATGGTATTAACTTCCTCTACGGGTGCAGAGGGTGTTAGCACTTCCCTTACTGTTACTAATAGAGATGACGGCACCACTCGTGATTGTGGTGATGCAGCATCTATCATCTGTACAGCATGGGAAATGGCAGACATTACAATAGGCTCTTCATCCACATCATTAACATTTTCTTTATAGTTGCTTAAGAGAGGATACAAATTGCATGTTACATTTCTCTGGGTATTTTTGGTAACTGTACTTGCACCTCCATCCACATACGGCGGGGGCGATGAGCGTGAACTGCGGGCAATACTCTCCACAACGCTACCTCGCTGCACGTGCGCGCCATTTTGCGGCTCGCCCGTATTGCGATTCAGCGTCGCGGATGTATTCTCTGGCAATGCGCTCGCAACGCTAGTTTGCGTTGCTTGCGCATTTTTAAGCCACGCATCCCCTTCATGCTGCCACAACTTTAAGCTTTCATAATATTTGTCCTTTATCTCCCGGGAGCGCATCAGACTGATGTGATCCCGGACATTATCTAGTACATTTTTATCAAAACTACCAATTCTGGGAAACGGTCTAACACTCTTCATCGTCATTTTAAACCATACATCACAATACCTTATCGCATAAGTACCGTACTTAGTATGCATAATACGACGGGCCGATCCAAACGGCGCTTCCATTAGCAGCACATCATTGTCTAACATCTCTATTGTTTGCATGGCCCCCATTCTGAGACAACTCCTATGCTTTTCAATAAAGATTTAAACTGGTGAAAGACAATCAAGATACTTTCACTTACCTGTGGACGATTTGAACAGCAGCGCCCACACACCTGGATAAGATTTGAAAAAGGCAACTTCCACACCCGGATAAGATTTAGTAAGGCAACTTCCACACCTATGGAAGTTTAAGTAGGCTACTTCCACGCACCTCTCTACAACAAAGACAACATGTACACCTGCTACTGTGTATAGAACGGTAAGCTGCTTACCGAGCGACTAGCACTTAGCCCTTAAAGGTCATACGGGACCTCTAACTGTAAGGAACAAGTTACCCATACCAACAAATACTCACTGTTACACACTTTTTCCCGCGCAGAAAAATACACGTTAACCCAGATATTGATAACAATTGAAAAATGTAAACCTCAACGGCTTTATTTAAACACGTGGCAGCACAACCGGAAGTACGTATACGCTATTGTGCTACCAGTCACATACACAATAATGCGACTACCACACAACCGTATGACAACTTTTTAGCTGCGTACGCAAAAGTGCATCTTTACTGTGCGCAAAACTGCGACTCAGCCGCGTGCTCAAAACTGCGGCACCCCTTTAAACGTTAGGTTCTATCAACAAAGGAAAACAAACTTTTTCCTCTCTTGTCCCTGGATTCTAGTCAGCTTCCATGGCTCACACGAAAACGGATAGCGATCTTTCAGCACAAAGCGGTTGCAGGTAAACCCTGCATGTGGCCACTCCACCCTTTGCTGAGATATCGATAACCTTATGTGCCGTGTGAGTAGGTAAGTGACTTCACTATGATCCCCCAACTAAGGATACTGCCTTTGAACCTCTATATACACCTGCCTATACCTTCTAATATCCTTCCTATAAACCTCTAAGGATGACGCAAATTTGCGTACGCAGTCATCCAGTAAATAAAGGCTCCAGACTTAGAACATGTGGTTCCAAAGCACAAAGTATTATTCAAGTAAAAGTACAGCAGTTACACGCTATGATCCTCATATAATCTTAGCGCAAAAGAGATTATACAGACCCAAGTACAATTATACATATGCAGCGCTCTCTGGTCCAGATGTTAGGCATCAGCAGGAAACCCCTGGTCAATCAGCATTCAGCACAAAAAGACTATGAACCCAGGGTCAGAGTACATATTTATACCCCCCAGAAATAAACAACACAATAGAGAAGTTTGTTGCTAATACCATTGGTCCCAACGGAGAAGGCATATGTTACAAGGCATTTAACAGGTTGATTCAAATAGACACAACCCAGCCTCTATCAACTGGTGGTCTATGGTTTCCAGCCCCATACAACATCCTAACAGTTGTTCATATCATGTACATTTTGTTGCTTGAAGTCTCTGCGGTCCATAAGTTGAGAATGCATGATGCGATCTCCACACTGATGGTACCAGAATACTGTTGAGAGAGTATACGCATCAGTACAATTCCAAACATGGCTTACTTATCACGTATAAAACCTAAGTTACGAAATAAGCTTTATTTCATAGCATTTATGCTAAATGAACAAACTTAAATCTTATACTTTAAAGCTTATTAAACCTTTTATGTGAATATGTAATGTGTAAGTATGCGGGGTGTGATGTAAAGACGCTAGTTAACTTGGGGCAGATGCGTGCGCATGAAGCTAATAAACAGCGTTTTCATACAGGATCTTATGCATTCGCTAATATGCGATTAGTTACCAGCGCAATTCTGCGTAGTAATGCGTGTATGATAAATGGTGCACTTAAATCTCACTTAAACTAAGTGAACACCTAGCAGTGTGGAATGCTGAGCATTATAGTTCCACACGCCCCCCCCTCTCTCAGCAGCCCCCACCCTTCCCAGGCTCAAAAGCAGTCCTTTGTTCTCCCAGGTTCTTGTGTAAATGCAAATTAGCACAGCTACAAGACCCAAACCTCAGATAACACTCTTGGCTTTGAAGGTATTTTATTGCAGGAAGCCTGCTAATGTAAGGTGCTACAAACAACCCTCTTGCTGTATTCGAGCAGGGCCACCTGAGGTGAGAGCAGACGTTATGTCCAGGAAGCTTGTCTACACAAGCTAGATGTCACGTGGCCATTTGCTCTGTTTAGCTAATGCAATCCAATTTTGGCATACTGTAAAGCCATTTCTGAAATATATACTTTAGGGGAATTATAATAATATACACTTTATCCAGAGCACCCAAACTACATAAAGTCATGAAATGGGCTTTTGGTGAATCGCTTTAACTTATGGCGATGGTCACAGATGCAATCGCATGATGCTAATAGTAATATCGCCACATGTACTAAAGTGTGAGTTTATCTAAAATGGCGCTTAGGCGGCCATTCACAAAATGGCGTCTTGCGATCTCATTTCCAAGATGGCGTCTTGCGGCCAGTCGCAAGATGGTGTCGCTGCGATTCAAGTTTAAACAATAATCCAGCTTCAACAAGTCAAAAATAAAAGGCAGTATCAATACATCAGCTAGCAAAAAAGTCATATACAATGCATATGTAATTCAGTTGCAATGAACCCTGAATCAACTACTCAAATGGGTAGGACATAGAGCACTATATACCTGACCATGGGGAGAGGTATACAGGAAGACTGACCCAAAACCTTCTGAGACCAAACCGCTTCAGCAGAGAACAGATAGGTGGGCTGTGAGCGTCTCATATGCACAAGGAGGGTAGGAGGAGAGACCCAGATGCGGGAAAACCTTTGAAGGATCTGCGTCTGGGTCAGGGGAGGAGCTGCCTGGGGAGAGCCTACCTCCCCATAGCTGCGTCAATCGGCCGGGTACACAGGCATCATGGCAGTAGAAGAATCTACTGCAGATCCCCGGAATCAGACGATAAGGCCCCGGTGGTCTAGTAAAGGAGCAGAATTCCTCGGGCCCTCACTGCAGTGGCTTCCGGTGCGTCTCCAGCGCTGGAAGCAAGGACTGCCGCAAGCACTTCCCCGGACATCTCCATGCGTCCGGTTGCAGTCCAGGCCCCGGCGTCGCTGCTAGCAAGCTCTGCCGTGACCCGCTGAAATCACCAGAGACGTTACTGGTTTTGCAGTCCGGCAGATTGTCCAGCATGCCCGATCCGATGAGATATTTAGGAGTTAAAATGTCTGCCACAACGGGCAGTGTATGTCCAGGCACGGCCGACTGACAGACATTTCCTGTGTTCCTTCCCATGGAAGGAACAGAGAAATGTCTCCTCCCCCAGGGGAGGAGCGCAGATGTCGGGGCTAATACACTGAGATATCTCACAGTGTATGCCATGGACATCTGCGGGCTGGCAGGCTGCCAGATAAAATGTCTGTCAGGCATTTTATTTGGACATGTATGCCCAGCTTAAGTCAGAATCATCTTTAACAGATTACATACACTCTATCATTTAGCCCATACTATGACTGCCATGGAAGAGTCTAACCTAGAAAAACTACTTTGCTGCTTTTTTAGATTCTGCCACTTCTCCAGCACCATTTTCTTTATTATATTATGAACTGTAAACAACCTACTTTTCCTAATGTGATTTTCAAACGCAAGATCCAGTTATGTTCCTTGTTATGATTCGTCTTTGTAATTCATAGTTTTGTAAATATTTATTTTTTTAGCAAACGCTCAACTAGATCGAAGTTAAAGAATCTTTATTCTTAATGAACCTCACCAGACTTTTCACTAGACAATCAATTCTTCTTTTAATCCTGGCTCTGAAAAAACTGCACCATATTGTTAATCAAAGCTAGTCTGAGTACTAGACCTTTGTGAATTCTGCAAAGCAAAAAAATCTTCTTTGAAGATAATTGATTTTCTTTATCCATTTTAGAAACCATTTCATAAACTTCTACAATTAATTTATGGGCTGAACTGAAGAAGATGATTAAAAGAAAGGTGCTAGTGCTGTCAACCAAATCACTTAAGAAACATTATTGAAGGTTATATGTATAGTTATTATATGTAATATATACACAGGTATATTAATCCTCATAAAATAATTGAAAAAAATGTATCTGCACATTTATGCTGCTGTTATAAATAATGTAGTCACATTATTCGCTATATGAATTCAGGTGTAAACAACTAAAAAATAACAGCGCAATTGTGTGATATATATATTGAAAAAATAAAACTGAGCTAGAAATAAATACACATTTATTAGACATAAAAATCCTAAAATAATAAAGTCAAAATAACAAGCTAAAACACTAGTTGCATGAACATAGAGGGTTAAAATCACATGCATAAAACTTTTTATATACAAGTCCTGAATGCAGTGGCGTAACTAGGGCAGGGCCACCGACCATGATACAGGCCCATCCTAGTTAACCAGTGCAGTGCATTCCACACTACAAATTTATACACACATCAGCGCTGGTGGCAATGTGTGCGTTTCAGCAGCCAATGAGAGTCAGGCAGACTCTCACTGCCTGTTGGACCCACTGCCAGAGCCGGGCTGGAGCTCACTCATGAGCTCCGCCTTCCGGCTCCTGTAGTGGGTGATGGGAGAGACGTCATGACGTGTCTGCCATAGGACCAAGCGGGAGAACAGAGAAGGAGGCGCAGACAGCTGCAGACGCGGCAGGAGCAGGTATTCAGGTAAGGTTATTTTTTCTGTTTTGTGTGTGTATGTCTTTGTGTGATCACTACCGGAGGCCTGCATAAGGGGGATCACTGTGTAAGGGGCACAAGTGGGGGCCTGCGTAAGGGGGATCACTACGGGGGCACTGGGCACTAATGGGGGCCTGTATAAGAGGGATCACTACTGGGGGGGCCACTGTGTAAGGGGCACTAATGGGGGCCTGCATAAGGGGGACTACTACGGGGGCATTGCATACAGGGGGTACTGTATAAGGGACACTACTGGGGACCTGCATAAGGGGGACCACTACTGGGGGCACTGCATAGGGGGACTGTATAAGGTGGGAATGTAATGGAAAGGAATGTTTCCAGAGTGACGAGAAGGGGTGTGTAATATTGACACGCCACATTTTTCAGTGGACACACTCCTTGCATGTGGTCACGCCCATTTTTCGCCACGCTCACCTTTGACGCGCGCACATAGGGGGGAGCTACTTTTGTCAACTTACCCTGGGCTCCAAGTACCCTAGTTACACCGCTGCCTGAATGAGCTGCATATATGTGTGTTGAAATGGTCACTGTTGTGTTTACAAAATTAATTGAAGAGAGTAGTTACCGTTTCGACATGCGAAGTGCAAAGCAATAGAAGTGAAGAGATGCTAAATGGGGTAGATAATATCTCTGCAGCAGAGTGTGGCCCCTGTAGTTTTTGGTGAATTCCTCAGTGGTTGGTGAGTTTTTTCTATTAGAACTTCTGTAGAGCCAGATATAGGACTCGTGATGAAATGATCACAGCAAAATCAAGTAAAATTTCAGCTCAGGAAGATTTTCTAACTAGTTTCTCTGTGTTCCACTAGTTAGGCTATTATCCTCTTAAGCTTAAATTTCACTTAATTATCGTTACTTCCTTATCATTACTTCATTATCGTTTGCCACCTCATTTCATCACAAGAGACCTACTGTATGTCCGGCTCTACAGAAGCCCTAATACGGATTACTCACCATTCACCCAGGGATTCACCAAAAACTCTTGAGGGGCTGCACACAGCTGCAGGGATATTATCTACCCCATTTGGTATATAATTCCTTTTATTGCTTTGGACTTCACATGTGGAAATGGTAACTAGTCTCTTCAAAGAATTTCTTTGTAAAAAACACCAGTGACTTTTTCAACACATAAATATACAGCTCATTCAGGAATTGTATATAAAATAAATTATACATGTGGTCTGAAGTGAAGAAACCCCAGCATTGGGAACAATCAGGACAAAATAATAGGAAGTCCGGTCTGAATAGCAAAGGAAACCGGCTTTAAATAAAAAAACAATTGGTTCCGTATTTTATACCTAAAAGAGACAGGTAAAAGACAAGGAGGAACAAGAGGATCATGCCGTCCACTTCCCCTACTGTATATAGTGGTGTAGAAGCGGGCTGTATGATCTTTTTGGGATGTTATAACATACCGGCAGCCGTGATGCCGGCCGTCGGAATCCCAACGTCAGAAGCCTGACCTGGGACTAAAGATAGGCGTCGAAATCCCGACGACAATCTTTAGACCGGTGCCAAAATCCCAACAGCCGGCATCCCGAACGAAGGTAAGCAGTACCCTGTAAGGTGTTAGTCGCAGGGGGGGAGGGTTAGGCTATTGAGAAGAGGGGATAGGGCTAGGAACCCCCGGGAGGTGGCTAGGGTTAGGTACCCTGCAGGGAGGGTTAGGTTTATGGTGCGGGAAGGGGGGTTAGGGTAAGGCACCACCGGGGGGAGGTTAGGGTTAGGCACCAACTAATGGACGGTTAGGGGGGGGGAGAGAAGTAGGGTTAGGCTACTTCCTGCCCCTGTCAGCATCTTCATTGTTTGGGCTCCCGGCGTCAGGATATGAACAGACTATTCAGCCGCTGGGATTTCATACTCAGGCCAGGGCCGTCTCTACCTATAGGCTAAATGGGCAGTTGCCCAAGGGCCCCAGGATTCCAAGGGCCTGTGGCCGATAGCAGGGCCGTAACTAGTGTTGTGTGGCGGTGTCACGATCCGGTGCAAATGTTCCTCTGTGGAGGACGGTAAGCTGGGGGGATCGGGTGACCTGGTAAGTGACTGTACTAGGTCTCCTAGTTGCGGCCGAACACAGGTTTGGCTAGACCTGCCCAGAGGCGCGGAGTCTAACTCACTTGGTGGTTCTCTCCAGTGACCCCTCCAATTGGGATTTGGTTTTCCGCTGCAAAAAAGTGAGCAGGTCGCGGGCCTCTGGACAGGTACCTGGGAATAGCAGAAGACCGGAAACTATATTTAACGAAGCAAATGCTAGTGCACACGAGGTAAACTGGATGCTTAGATATTGGAACACTGTTAGGGATCCTAATCACAGGCTAGCATAGGAATACTGGAAAGTGTACTGAGAATCACTGATAAATCCAAGTGCTGATTGCACAGAAAAACAAGAGGCATACATTGGGAATTGCTAGATATGTTTTGAGCTGATTTGCAGAGACCAGACACAGAGCAAAGAACACAAACATATACTGGAAAGCTATAAATGTAGGTGTTGACTGCACAGACAAGACACAGAGAGAAGTGGACACAGGCACATGTAGTAATCCCAGTCGCAGGCTAGCTTGGAAACACAGAAAAATGTACAGGAACTGCAACAGATTCTGGAGCTGATAAATACAGTGAAACACAGAGGGAAGACAGGAATAAACTGGGGAAGCTAGTAATGCTGGTACTGGACAAAGTCAATTACTGGGAGAGTGCTGGGAGGTCCAGCTGTGAGCTAATTAGTACTAGCAGGTAATCTGACACCTCAGTGACACAGGGTAATAGCCACAGGAAAGCTGCAATATAATTAGCAGCACATATACAAAGACACACAAGAAAGAGACATGAAACACTGAAGTACTGTGAGAAAGCTAAAGTCTCAGACTAAGGGTTAGCATGGAAGATAATACAGGAAACTGGAAAACTGTGAGCAGGCTGAAGCAACACGCTGAAGGATTTAGCACAGAGCAACAGTGGGAGTATCACAGGCACTGGAATAACGAAGTTGAACAGCAGTTACTTGTTCCTGGAGTCAGATTTAAATACCCCTGGGTGGCTGATCACTGGATCAGAGGATCAGCTGAGTGACCACATGACTATCATTGGGAGAGACTAGTCAGGTGATATGACCCAACATGGCTGCGCCCATACCCGGCACCCCGGAAACCAGGACGCACGCATGGAAGCCCTAGCGGACCCCAGGGAGAATACTCAGTCACCACTCACCTCCACTCCCAGCGTCTGGACACCTAAGCCCAAGGACACCAGCGCAGAGGTGAGTAGCGGCCGATCCCAGGCCGCATCCTGACAGGCGGTGTCGTCGCACAGAGCAGTACATCCCTGAAGGCGGAACCGGCTGCCCACCACAATGTTCCGAAAGCAGTTTGAAAGCCAGCGCAGGCTCACTGTCTAACAATGGCTGCAGGAAAGAGGGGAGGGCCGCACTGCTGCTGTGCTGAGCGCTGTCATTCACACACACACACACTGCCACCAATGGGCTGCGGGGAAGATGGCTTTACTCCCAGTCGAGACTCCGCCCCTTCTCCTCCATGAAGCTCTGCCCCTTTTTCTCCTCTTCCCTCTATGTGCTTCTCCTGTCTAGACTCTCGTCCTCTCCTCCCCTGGAGCTCCGCAGTCTGCAGAGGGCAAGCAGCCGACTTCCTGCTCAGGTAAGTATATGGGGAGGTGTGGGGGGCATGCTGATGCAGTCTGGGGGTGGGTGTATTAATGCTATCTAGGGGCAATATTAATGGGATGGGTGTGTAATATGGGGGTATATTACAGCTATCTGGGTAGTGGGGTTGGAGCTTAGTAATAATGCATCTGATTCAGAGGGGGATGGATCTGCAGTAGCTGCTGCAACAAATTTGCAGCCACCACTGCGTCTTCATGCTAATGCCCACAAGCTGCGGCACAAATCCATCAATGTGAGCACAAAGATGCACCACTTCTAGCCAACACCCCTCCCCTCCCCCCGACACAGCCTCCACTGATAGCATCCCACCCCCGGGAGAGGATTGTTTCATAGGGGCTCCAGTGCATTGCTCTGCCCAGGGGCCTGCACTGCTGGTAAGACAGCCCTGACCCAGGCCGATCTTTTTCCTGTCTCTATCCTGAGGGAAATGTGTCACTAGCCCATATTATGGCTGCCGTGTAGGACTGAAGAAGAAATTAGCAGCAAAATGCGCAAAATGGTCTTGACAAGAGGAACAACTTAGGGAATATGAGTGAACACACAGTTCTACTATTTTGATTCAAAGTGAATTTATTCATATACCATGCATATAGGTGCCGATGTAGACCAATTCTCAAACTTAAAAAATTATATAGAAAACAATTGTGTATTGGGAATACCCACAAGTCAACTTCAAACATATGCACATACAGTAATAATGCTGGAAAATGATCTACAGCTTAACATACTCACCACACTATAGAAAGATGATCTGTTGCGGCCCACGTCCTCGGAATTGCAGTGCTCTGTAAAATGTATCTTGTCTTAGAAAAATATAATGTAGATAGCTTACAGGAATATACACAAAAATATACCAAAACATTCCTCAATGAGGATCTATGTTGTTTTTATCATCCTATGGATAAAATGTTTTTATAAAAACCAAAAGTTGAACAATTACAACAATAGTACAATACCACTAAACATAAAAAGTACAAAGACATAATGGACCAGCATGGTACAATTTAAGGATGTGTCCTCATACATCTAGCCTCAATACGCCACAAAGTACAACTTGCCTGGCGTGATACTCTGCTAGAGTCCGGCGTCTTTTTTGTCCAAAAAGACGCAATGAGATATGATACATCAAGAGATTGTGCCGATTAATTTGATATGTGATACATGTATATCTGGGTGTACCGGAGTCTGTAAACAGCACTTGGCATGGAAAAAAGCTGCGGCCACTGCATAATTATCATACTTCGCATGTTGATTGAGCGACTAAGGGCAGAATTCAATTGTTTCCAGCTCCCTTTGCGCCCGACGGAGCTATTCAATTGTTTCTCCTGTCGGGCGCGATCAGCTGCCAGCGCTCCATTTCAGCTCGCAGCCCCAGGGGGGTGCGAGCTGAAATGGGCAAGAAGTTACCTGTTTGGGCGCCCAAACGGCACTTTTCGCGATCAAACCCAGCCCTTTGGTCGGGGGAAGCCCATTTACGCGGTTAAACACAACCACTTTGGGCACGATCAGCGCAAAAAGCAGTAGCAATTGAATAGCGCCCCGCGATCTCCCGTCACTTTAAACGGGAGATCCGGACCGTGAAAACAATAGAATACCGCCCTTAATGTCACACTCAGTAGGTAGACTCAGGCTTTAACACCCAGGGCTATTTAATGTTCAATTAGCCTTCCACATTCACCTGACACAAGTTATTGGGTGTAAATGCACAGGATCCGATAACTGCACAGTTAACTGGGATTTCTCCTTCATCCACTACGGGACACTGGAGGCTTCAAGACAGTGAGGTATAGACTGTGCTAAGTGGGAGCTGGCACTTTAAATTTTTTTGAAGTGTGACTAGCTCCTCCCCATCTATACCCCCCTACAAGCCCAGTCTTAGTTTGTGCCCAAGGGGAGCAAGATGTGTATGTCGCATTCTCCTATAGTAATAGCACTGCTGCGCTGAAGATTAAGATTTTTTACATAACAGACAGGCAGCAGCTACACTGCCTGTCTGCACCGATGGAGCTGCCAGGAGGACCCGCTCACAACTGCATACAATTTACCTGGGGTCCCCGACTACTGAGACATCTGTCTCCAGTTAGACCGCATGCAGCTGCGCGCAGCGCGCATAGCAGTCCTTCCCTAGTCAGCCGCCACCAGCAGTGGGGCAGCGACTGTAAGTAGACCCTGACTCCCCGTCTAGCAGGGTAGCCAGGTTAAGCAAGAAGAGGACGGCATATACAGCAGCTGGCTGATCCGTGTAGCGGGGCAGCCATACAGCAGAGTGCGCTATATATTCAGATTAAGCGCCAAAGCGGGGATACGGAGCCTAGCTCCGGACTGCTCCTTCCTCCCAGCAGCAATCAGTGCTTCCCTCGAGGTGTACTAGCGTTCATCACAGAGTCTGCTGAATAAGAGAAACATTGCTACAGGAAACGGATAGCCTAACCTGGACTGTAAGTAGGCAGTTGGGTTTAGGTTGGTCAGGAGAGCATTTAAGGCTAGACTACTTACAATGGTTACTTCTTCTATGCCTATCATTTTCTAGCACTGCTAGGAGCGCTATTAGGGCTAGTGTGGCTCTCCCTGCCTCTCTGTATCTCAGTTTCTTCTCTTGACCTTTTTCACTACACTTTTCTGTTGTTTGTGTGGGGGTTTGTATGTATCATGACTGGTAAGGGCTCGAAGGCGTCCAAAAAATTATATACCTGCAAAAAGTGTGCAGAAATATTTACAGAGGAGCAGTCATCTAACGCCCTATTGTGTGACAATTGCAACAATCTTCAGTGATGTTAGAACCGCAGTCTTGGACCGCGCAGGTTACATCAGTCGAGTCTCATCTTTCTGCTGAGCTGGAGGGTTCTTGAAAAGAAAGATGCTTACAGGTCAGTGGCTCTAGAAGAACCAGCATGGCCTAGGTCCTTAGCTAAATCCATGGAGGCGATCTCAAAAGCCATGGCTCCTTCAAGTACCGCAACAGGAACCTCTCCACAGGTCTCAAAGAAGAGACTGTTGCCCCCAGTCCTCCAACCGGACGACTCGGGGGAGGAGGATATGCCAGCTTTAGGGGAAGATGATTATGATTCGCCTAAAGAACTCCAGCAGGAGTCTGAGTCGATGTCCGATGGGATAGAGGCTTTAATTTCTGCAATCTGACAGGTATTGCAGAAACACGAGGATACAGGTCCTGCTCGAAAGTCTCTCTTTCTAAAGAAACAAAGACAGGCTATTGCTTTTACAGTTTCAGAAGAGCTGGATTCTCTTCTGACGTCAGCTTGGGAACATTTCAGATCCCCCGGCGGTTATTATCTTTTTATCCTTTTCCTGCAGATAGCAGAAAATCTTGTGAGATTCCCCCTACAGTAGACCCATCGGTAACGCGGATGTCTAAGAAGAAGACTACGCTTCCGGTCCCTGGGGCCACGTCTTTGAAAGACACTTCGGACAGGAGATTGGAGAATACTCTCAAGTCCATTTATACAGCTGCAGGTGTGACACTGCGTCCTGCGATCGTAAGCTGCGGGACTATCAAAGCAATTGTGCTTTGGGCAAAACAATTGGCTGACGGAATTAGAGATCAGGTGCCGGTGGAGAAGCTTAATCCGATAGCAGAGCATATACAGTGCATCCGGAAGTATTCACAATGCTTCACTTTTTCCACATTTTGTTATGTTACAGCCTTATTTAAAAAATTGAATAAATTCATGTTTGTCCTCAAAATTGTACACACAATACCCCATAATGACAACATGTAAAAATAATTTTTAGATTTTTGCATATTTAATTAAAAAAAAAAAAAAAAACACTAAGAAATCACATGTACATAAGTATTCACGGCCTTTGCCATGAAGCTCAAAATTGAGCTCAGGTGCATCCTGTTTCCACTGATCATCCTTGAGATGTTTCTACAGCTTAACAGGAGTCCACCTGTGGTAAATTCAGTTGATTGGACATCATTTTGAAAGGCATACACCTGTCTATATAAGATCCCACACTTGACAGTGCACGTCAGAGCAGAAACCAAGCATGAAGTCCAAGGAATTGTCTGTAGACCTCCAAGTCAGGATTGTCTCGAGGAACAAATCTGGGGAAGGGTACAGAAATATACTGTCTGCTTTGAAGGTCCCAATGAGCCCATCATCCGTAAATGGAAGAAGTTCGGAACCACCAGGACTCTTCCTAGAGTTGGCCGGCCGTCTAGACTGAGCAATTGGGGGAGAAGGGCCCTAGTCAGGGAGGTGACCAAGAACCCGATGGTCACTCTGTCAGAGCTACAGCTTTCCTCTGTGGAGAGAGGAGAACCTTGCAGTAGGACAACCAACTCTGCAGCAATCCACCAATCAGGCCTGTATGGTAGAGTGGCCAGACAGAAGCCACTCATTAGTAAAAAGTACATGGCAGCCCGCCTGGAGTTTGCCAAAATGCACCTGAAGGACTCTCAGACCATGAGAGACAAAGATTGAACTCTTTGGCGTGAATGCCAGGCATTATGTTTGGAGGAAACCAGACCCCGCTCATCACCAGGTCAATACCATCCCTACAGTGAAGCATGGTGGTGGCAGCATCATGCTGTGGGGATGTTTTTCAGCGGCAGGAACTGGGAGACTAGTCACGATAGAGGGAAAGATGAATGCAGCAATATACAGAGACTTCCTGGATGAAAACCTGCTCCAGAGAGCTCTTGACCTCAGACTGGGGCGACGGTTCATCCTTCAGCTGGACAACGACCCTAAGCACACAGCCAAGATATCAAAGGAGTGGCTTCAGGACAACTCTGTAATTGTCCTTGAGTGGCCCAGCCAGAGCCCTGACTAGAAAGCAATTGAACATCTCTGGAGAGATCTGAAATTGGCTGTGCACCGACGCTTCCCATCCAAGCTGATGGAGCTTGAGAGGTGCTGCAAAGAGGAATGGGCGAAACTGTCCAAAGATAGGTGTGCCAAGCTTGTGGAATCATACTCAAAAAGACTTGAGGCTGTAATTGTTGCCAAAGGTGCATCAACAAAGTATTGAGCAAAGGTTGTGAATACTTATGTACATGTGATTTCTTAGCTTTTTTTTTTTTTTTTTATTAAATTTGCAAAAATCACAAAAAACCTTTTTACACGTTTTCATTATGGGGTAGTGTGTGTAGAATTTTGAGGACAAAAAATTAATTTATTCCATTTTGGAATAAGGCTGTAACATAACAAAATGTGGAAAAACTGAAGCGTTGTGATGTATGTGAAGTAGGTGAAGCTGCGACTTACTTTTGCCATAACGCCTCCAGAACTTCATCTCTGGCGATTTCGGAACGTAGGGCGCTGTGGCAAAAACAATGGCAGGCAGATGCAGAATCAAAGAAAGCTGTGGAAGCACTTCCATTTACGGGAAGTGTATTATTTGGAGCGGAGCTAGATAAATGGATTTCTCAAGCTACTGGGGGTAAGTCCACTTATCTTTCCTCTGTGGCTTCTCCTCCTAGAAGATGTTACTCGGGACCCTCGTTTCAGTCCTTTCGTGTTCCAGGATGTTCACGCGGTCACTTCAGAGGAGGACCATCAACTTCCCATGGTTCAAGAGGACGTGGCAGAGCTGCAACACCACCACCTGGCCAACAGGAGATTAAGTCCACTACCAAGCCTAGTGAATGACGGGCTTCCCTCTCACCTGGGGGACCCCAGAGTGGGAGCGCATCTTCGGGACTTCAAAGAAATATGGACGGAATCTTGTACAGACGCTTGGGTCCGGGATCTCATCACTCAGGGATACAAGCTCGACTTTCAATTTCAACCTCCACCTAGATTTTTTTTTACCACAGGTTTACCAGTTTCTGTCGTTCTACAGGAAGCAATAGACAAGCTTCTAGGTCCACGTTCCCAGAAATCAGACCGGAAAGGGTTTTTACTCCAGTCTCTTCATGGTTCCGAAGCCAGACGGCTCGGTCAGACCTATTCTGAACTTGAAGGATCTCAATCCATACCCAAGAATTTTCAAATTCAAGATGGAGTCGCTTCAGTCGGTGATTGCGGGACTAGAGGAAGGCAAAATCATCTAGATATCAAAGACGCCTACCTTCACATCCCTAGCTGGCCACCTCACCAGGCGTTTCTGAGATTCGCAGTTCGGAATTCACACTTCCAGTTTCAGGCCTTACCATTCAGGTTATCATCAGCCCCCAGGGTATTAACAAAGCTCATGACTGTGATGATGAGTCTACTTCGGAAACAAGGGATCACTATTATACCTTACCTGGATAATCTCCTGCTGAAGGCCCATTCCATGGACCATTTACTGCAGAACATCACAGTGACAAATAGCCTTCTCATTCATCATGGATGGATCCTGAACTTTCCAAAGTCTCATCTGCAACCGACGCAGAGGCTACAGTTTCTGGGAATGATCATGGACATATTTGTCCCAGTGAGTGTTCCTCAGGAAAAGGTAACTTCCATAGAGGAGATGGTGAGGACGGTCCTTCGACATCTTCAGGTATCGGTGCATGTTTGCATTCGACTCCTGGGAAAGATGGTTGCGGCATTCGCTGCCATTTCTTACGAATGTTTTCACTCCAGAACGTTTCAACTAGACCTCCTCTCACAACGGACAGGATCCCAACTTTTCCTTCACCAACGGGTAAGATTACGTCCCTGAACTTGGATATCCCTTCTCTGGTGGTTGATCTCGGTACACCTAAAGGATTGAAAGAGATTCAAAGTGTGGGATTGGACTCTTCTCACCACAGACGCGATTCTGAGAGGCTGGGGGGCTGTGATTCAAGAACATCACTTCCAAGGCTGCTGGACATCACAAGAAGAGAGCCTGCCGATAAACATATTGGCACTAAGTGCAGTCTTCTACGCTATTCAGACAGCAGATCACCTGTTGTGGGGCCGAGTAGTCAGGATCCAGTCGGACAACGCCACGACAGTGGCATACATAAACAGGCAAGGCTGCACCAGAAGTCGAGCAGCTATGAAAGAAGTAAGCCAGATTCTAATCTGGGCGGAAAAGTTCGCAAGAGCAACTTCAGCAATCTTCATTCCGAGTGTCGAAAATTGGGAGGCAGACGACCTCAGCTGGCAGGACGTGCATCCATGGGAATGGGCACTACATCCTCAGGTTTTTCACCAGCTTGTCCAACGGTGGGGTCTATCGCAGGTCGACCTCATGGCATCCAGACAAAATCATCACCTGTCTCTCTATTGCTCCCAGACAAAAGACCCGCAGGCGGTGGCAGGGGATGCACTGTAAGCGCCGTGGCAGTTCCAATTTCTCTATCTGTTCCCTCCGTTCCCGCTTCTCCCTCGAATTCTACAAAGCATCAAGAAGGAGAAAGCCGAGGTTGTATTGGTGGCTCCAGATTGGCCTCGCAGAGCTAGGTATTCCAACATTCAACTTCTGCTGATCGACGATCTGTTGCCCCTACCACTGAGAGAAGATCTCTTACTACAGGGTCCTTTAGTCTATCCAGACTTAAAGCGGCTACGTTTGACGGTGTGGCTGTTGAAAGGGCGATCTTAAAATGTACATGGATTCCATCCAGTTATCCCTACTATGCTCAGAGCCCGGAAAGAAGTTACTTCAAAACATTACCACAGTATTTGGAAGGCTTATATTTCATGATGTGAACGTAGGAGGGTCTCCACTTACAGAATTCAGCCTAGCCAGATTTCTGCTTTTTCTGCAAGCAGGTTTCTCAGCAGGTCTGCGATTGGGTTCTTCGAAAGTCCAAATTTCAGCTCTCACGGTTTTCAAAAGAAACTGGCCTTGATACCGGAGGTGCAGACTTTTCTGCAAGACGTGATTTGGTTACAACCCCCCTTTGTTCCTCCTACAGCTCCATGGGACTTGTGTCTAGTCTTTTCCTTCTTACAGTCTTCTCTGTTTGAATGTTTGGAGTTAAAATACTTTCGTGGAAGGTAATACTTCTTCTCGCACTGGCATCAGCCAGGAGGGTGTCGGAACTGGGAGCTCTATCCTGTCGTCCTCCATACTTGGTATTTCACGAGGATAGAGCGGAACTCCGTACAATAATGAATATTCTTCCTAAGGTGGTTTTGGCATTCCACATCAAGCAACTTATTGTAGTACCTTGTCTTCCATAGGATTCCCCTTTTACAAGATCCTTGGATGTTGTTAGGGCTCTTCGGATCTATGTGGAGAGATCTGCAGCCATACGTAAAACAGACACTCTATTTGTTTTGTATGATGCTGTTCATCCTGGTTGGCCAGTTTCCAAACAGCCACTGGCCCGCTGGATTCGTCTGACCATCAGACAGGCGTATATGGCCTAATCTAGGGACCCTTCATCTCCTATTACAGTGCACTCCACCCGCTTGGTGGGTTCCTCATGGGCGGCTGCTCGCGTGGTTTCCTGGGAGTCATTTTGCTGGGCAGCTACTTGGTCTGGCCGGAATATATATATTGTTTTTATAGATTTGGCACGTTTGCGGCCTCTGCAGCGCAGTATGGCTGGTCTGTTTTGCAGAGTTCTGAGCGCTCTCCCGTCCATGAGGGGAGCTCTGGGACATCCCCACTGTCTTGAAGCCTCCAATATCCCTTAGTGGATGAAGGAGAAAACAGGATTTTGGTACTTACCGATAAATCCCTTTCTCCGATTCTACAGGGGACACTGGACGTCCACCCTGCGCTGTTCCTTCCTGCCACACTTGTGGTCATTTTATGTTTTGACTGTTAGAAACCTGTTTGACATCTATTGTTGTATTTCTGTTTTTTCAACCTTCTGAAATGTTTTGTGTACTGTCGCCTCTTCCTCTTCTGTTTGTCTTTTTCTCAGCTCCCCTCGGGCACAGTTACCCAAAACTGGGCTCGTAGGGGGGGGTATAGAGGGGGAGGAGCTAGTCACACTTAAAAAAAAAAAAAAAAAGTGCCAGCTCCCACTTAGCACCATCTATGCCCCACTGTCTGGAAGCTTCCAGTGTCCCATGTGGAATCGGAGAAAGGGATTTATGGGTAAGTACCAAAATCCTGATTTTTTTTTTTTCCGGTAAAAAGACAATAGGTGGTGCCGCACAGGACAAAAATTCAGAATTGTGGTCAATAATTTTTAAACCAACAAGGAATAAGTCATCACTCCCTCTTTGGGAAATTATTAAATTTTGGTTGGTGGTGCACCCCAAGTCAGTCTTTGTTGGGGCACTCTTTTTTGCAAAATAATGTTGAAAATAATTTTTTCAGATACAAAATATAACTTAATACAACCACCTAAAATATTGTTATACAATTTGAAAATATTGATTTAATAAACAATTCTATTCAAACCCTCTAGCACACGATTACCTGTCTTACGTGTGATGAATAGGGACCAATTCTATCCATGTACGTGGTTGGGGTGTAGAATAGTGAATCCACGTACATGGTTGTGGTGTAGAATTGTCAATTCCACATCCCAACCACGTACGTGGATAGAATAGGTGCCTGTTGTTCACACGTAAGAAAAGTAATCGTGTGCTAGAGAGTTTGAATAGAATTGTTTATTAAATCAGTATTTTCACATTGTATAACAATATTTGAGATGGTTGTATTAAAAATGAGAGTTATGGTAAGAACTTACCTTTGTTAACTCTCTTTCTTCGAAGTCCAAAGGGTCCACAGGGAGACCTTGAGGTGTAGGTGATGGGAACCTATCCTGGCACCACGCAGTTAAGAGCTTTCAGCTCCCCAGGATGTATTGGGTCCACTCTCCCTATACCCCGCCCCCGAGCCAGGAGCACCTCAGTTGGTAAAAAGCCAAAGGCCGGAGGAGGAGAAGAGAGAAGGAAGACTGGAACACTCAAGAATCACACTTCCAGAGAAGGAGACGGGAAAGCGGTGACCAGTACGATAGCGCATATGAAGCCAGGTGCATCAAGGCGGGTGCCCTGTGGACCCTATGGACTTCGAAGAAAAAGTTTACAAAAAGGTAAGTTCTTACCATAACTCTCATTTTCTTCTTCAGGGTCCATAGGCTCCACAGGGAGAACTTGGGGATGTCCCAAAGCAGTCCTTTTAAGGGTGGGGACGCTCCTGCACTGGGAAGAGAATCCGACATCCAAAAGGAAGCATCCTGAGAGGTGAAGGTATCAAATGCATACAACCTTAGACATGTCTGGACAGTAGACTACGTGGCCGCCTTACAAAGCTGAACAGCCACGGTGCCACGGCAAGTTCCCCACGAGGGACCCACAGACAGAGCAGAATGAGCCTTAAGAGAAGACGTGTAAGCTTCTGAGATAGTCATACGAAGCCATCTAGCCAATGTTTGTTTATTGGCTGGCCATCCCTTCTTGTGAAGTCCAATAAGCACAAACAAGAAGTCTGATATCCGAAGAGAACTGGTATGGTCCACATAAATCCTAAGGGCACGGAGCGCATTCAATGAGGCCTTACCTGCCGAGAGGTCTGGTGATATGGCGATAGAAAGGCCGCTACTATAATTTCCTGATTAATATGGAAGCTAGACACAACCTTAGGAAGGAACTCAGGGTGAGTACAAAGCACTGCCCTGTCCTGGTGAAATATCAGAAAAGGAGGACGACAGGAGAGCGCTCCCAATTCTGACACCCTCCTGGCAGATGCAATAGCCAGAAAAAAAAGTGTCTTAGCTGTTAACCACTTAAGATCCACTGAATCTAGTTGTTCAAATGGAGGACCCTGGAGGGCCTGAAGAACTACTGCCAAATCCCAAAGGTGCCACTGGTGGAACAAAGGACACCCTGGAAGAAGGTGTGGATATCCGGAAGCAGATCAATTTTACGTTGGAACGACACTGACAGTGCAGAGACATGCACTTTCAACAAGGCCAGGCGTAGGTCGAGGTCCAATCCGGCTTGAAGGAATGCCAGTATTCTGGAAATTCAAAACATCTGAGGGTTGTAATCAACACAACTGGAAAAATGGTATGCCACAGATCCTGGTGGAGGCAGGTTTAGGTGCTCTATGCATCATGTTGATGACCGAGCTAGAGAATCCCTTGGACCTTAGGAGGGATGTCTCAAGAGCCACGCCGTCAAAGACAGACTATCCAGGTCAGAGTAAAGGCAAGAACCCCGAGACAACAGGTCCGGACGTAAAAGCAGCAGAAACGGATGGTCGATGGAGAAACTCCAAAAGACCTGAGTGGAAATGACGTTTGGGCCAAGCTGGAGCCACGAGCAGGACAGTGCCTCAGTCTTGCTTGAACTTCCGAAGAACTCGAGGAAGCAGGGAGACTGGAGGAAATAAGTACGCAACCCGGAAGGTCCATTTTACTAACAGAGCATCCACCAGGCTTGCTTCAGCATCTCTTGTTCTGGAACCGTACACTGGTAACTTGCGATTGTGTTGGAAGGCCATGAGGTCCACCACTGGGAGACCCCATTTATCCACTAGGAGTTGAAACACCTCTTGGTGAAGAGACCATTCCTCTGGATGCACGTCGTGAATGCTGAGGAAGTCCACTTCCCAATTGAGAACCCCCGGAATGGACACTGCCAAAATGGCCGGTAGATGAGATTCTGCCCATGTCAGAATGCGTGACACGTCTGTCATTGCTGCCCGACTTCGAGTGCCTCCCTGATGGTTGATGTAAGCCACTGTGGTGGACTGAACCTGCATGGGGTTTCCATGAATAATGTGCTTTGCCATCATGAGTGTCCTGTACACAGCCCGTAGTTCCAATATGTTGATGGGCAGGGATGCCTCTACCGTTGTCCACCAGCCCTGAAAGGATCACTGCACCCCTTCCCCAGAGACTGGCATCCGTTGTTAGGAGTATCCAGTCCGGGATCCAAAATGGGACAGACGCACCTCCGGAGAGAGCACCATCGTCTGAGCTCTGATCCGGTGGGGTAATCCATTCCACCTGGAGAGGATCAGCCCCTGCGGGGGCCTGGAATGGAACGGAATATATTCCACCATATCAAAAGTGGACATCATAGATCCCAGAACCCGCATCGCCGAGTGGACTGCCACACGGCGACTGCGGAGACATCTGTGTACTCGCGGCTGTAGCGTGGAGATATTTTCTGGAGTTAGAAAGATTCTCTGCTGGTGAGAGTCCAGAAGGGCTCCCAAATGAACCATCCTATGTGATGGAATTAGGGAGGACTTTTTCCAATTGATTAACCACCCGTGTGCTTATAGACAAGCAACTATCAGTTGCAGGTGGCGGTGAAGCACTTCTGGAGAACTCGCCAACAAGAGGCGGTTGTCCAGATATGGTAGGAGCCGGATACCCTGACTTTGCTGGTGGGCTGCCATGACAGCCATAAATTTTGGAAAATGCCATTGGAGTCGTGGATAGGCCAAAGGGCAGCGCCCAAAACTGGAAGTGTTGTTGCAGTATAGCAAACCGCAGATAACGCGGGTGAGAAAGCATTATGGGAACATGTAGGTATGCATCCTGAATGTCCAGTGATACCATTTAATCCCCAGGTTCCATAGCGAGTATGATGAATCATAAGGTTTCCGTCCTGAACCTGGGCACCCTGAGGAACTTGTTCAGAGATTTGAGGTTGAGGATAGGCCGATGAGACCCATTCGGTTTCTGAACCAGAAAGATATCAGAATAATATCCAGTCCCTCATTAAGATAGTGGAACTGGTACAATAACCCCTGCCTGCAGCAAGGACTGTATGGCTTTCTGGATCTGCAAGGCCTTGGTCCTGTTGGAAGGAGGGCCTGTGCAGAAAAATTGGTGGGGAGGCCTTCGAAGGAATGAGAGAGCATACCCCTGAGAGACCACATTCCTTACCCAAGCATCCTTGGTGGTTTGACACCAGCACTGGGCGAACTGAAAAAGTCGGCCTCCCACTCTGGGGTCCCCAAAGGGAGGCCCGCCCCACCAGGCTGCGGGTTTATCCTCCGGTTTGGAGGCCGGGCGTCTTGTGCTCCAGTCCTGTTTCTTAGGCTTGGCAGGCTTCTTGGCAGCGGACTGCCTAGGGAAAGACTGCCCCTTGGATTTTCCTTGGGTACGAAAGGACCAAAAGGAGGCGCTACATGACTTTGCAGGAGCAGATGCTAAGGGCAGAAATGCAGATTTGGATTTGGCCAATGTGTCAACAATCTTGTCCAAGTCTGGACCAAACAAAATCTCCCCATTAGAGGGTAAGGTCTCCAGGCCTCTTTTAGAATCGGCATCCGCGCTCCAAAAGCATACCCACAGGGAACGGTGAGCAGACACGGCCGCAGCCGGGACCCTAGATGTCGGGGTCCCTGGGGTGAGGTACAGACTAGTATCCAGAGTGGCCTCACCGATATATGCAGCATTATCCCTAATATGGCCGACCAGTGACACCTGATTCTCTGGAACTTCCAAGGAGTCCTCAAGTGTATCAGCCCAACTCTCTAAAGCCTTAGCTACCCAGGATATAGCCATGGACGGCCGGGCAACAGCTCCTGAAAGAGAGTATATAGACTTTAGGCAAGTCTCCACCTTCCTATCCGTAGGATCCTTTAAGGAAGAAATGGAAGGCATAGGTAACATTGCACTTTTAATTAACCGTGTAACATGTGAATCCACTGCATGGGGCAATTCCCACTTCTTACAATGAGCCTCAGGAAATGGGTAACATGAGGTCAAACGCTTCCAGGCCTCAGCCATGTGATCCACCAGCTGATTTGACATAGGAAATACTGCCAAAGACACCTTTATCTGTTTAAACAGAGGGTGTTTGGATTTAGGGGCTTGTTCATCATCCTCTATAACCCATGCGGATCTGACCGCATGCACCAATGCAGGAATATTAATCCTTGACTTAGGTTCCGCCTCTTGCCGAGGGGAATCGGGGTTACGGCATCAGCCACCTCTCCGTCATCAGATTCTCAGATTCTGACAGCTGTGTGGATTGAGATGACAACACAGGACGCTTAGCTGGTCATACAGGTTTCTCACTCTGCAACATGGCCTGAATGGCCATAAAAAGGTCGTAGCCAGACTCTGTACTGAGGTAGAGAAAACATCCACCCATGGTGGAGGTCCACCCTGTAGCAATCCCACTGTGGGAATGACCGACTGCTGTGGTACAGGAGGGGTCTGCTTAATCAGTGGTATTCCCTGTGAGTGAGGGAAGGGCTGCTGTGGTACCCCCATAGGAGGAACAACAGCCAGGACCGCCAGGCGGTCCACAATGAAGGCCAGCATCTAAGAAAAAAATGCCTAAAAGGGGCTCCTGTACTGATGTCGGGGGGTTCGAGTCACATGGTGGGTTATAACTCCTATACATAACCCATGCCAAACCACATCCTCCTCACTGAAAACCGCAGTACATAATCTGCAAGATTGCAGCAAGAAGTACATGGAATGTGTTCCTTACCCTTGTCAGACATGTCACACACACACACACTAACCGGGAGCAATATACTGGTCCTGTCTTATGCTTATGTAAGCTGCAGGAACCCATTGCCAATATATGGCACAGTGCAGCACCCAACAGTATGTGACAGACCTCAGAAATATTTAATTATTATATATGTATATATGAGGTCAGGTATGAGCTACCCTAACACCTGTATTAGGGCAGAACTGAGAGAAAGGGTATAGCTATAAGTTGACAGATAGAAAAAAAGACACAGATAGCGCTAGCACAAGTCACATACAATGCAGTACAAATGCTGCAAAGCAGCACTATACTCAACTACACAGACGCAGTGTCTGGTAGGAAATAGCGCTACATACACTGACCCTGGGGAGAGGTACAGTATGCAGGGGACTGGACCACGGTCCTGGGAGAACTGCAACTGCACTTAGAAAATGGCCACCAGAGACCTCAGAGGGGGCGTGTCCAGAGGAGGAGAGCAGCTCGGGGAAGCCAGACCACAGTGGAAAGGCGCGCTGAGCTGAGGGGAGGAGCAGCTTAAACAGGGACGCTGTCTCCCCTGGCCAGTTATTAACCCCTGGGACGCTGGTTTCCCACACCAATATGTCCCTGGTGGTCAAGTGGAGCGCGATGGCTGGAGCCTGCGTCCACACCCAGCACCCCCGGGCTGTCCCTTGAGACTGGAGGTATCGACTGCCATTACACGCGGGTCACTGCGAGCGGCAAACTGCCTTACCTGTCCACTGATGTTCCGGGTGCAGTCTAGGTCCTCTCCGGGAGCCCTGGCTAGCGCTGACCCCTGGAACGCCTACCGAGATCCCCAAATCAGTACTGGCATCGCAACACCGGAGGGGTGACGGAGCGGCAGTGTAGACGTCCCACGGACAGTCTGCTGCGCACTCAATTCTTTGTAATAGTAAAACAAATAAAGAAATAAGCTTTAGGGGCTGATGAACCGGCCCCTGCAAATGGTGACCCGACTCCAGCTGGGCACCAACAAAACTGAGGTGCCTCTGGCTCGGGGGCAAGGTATAGGGAGAGTGGACCTAATGCATCCTTGGAGCTGAAAACTTTAACTGCGTGGTGCCGGATTGGTTCCCATCACCTACACCCCAAGGTCTCCCTGTGGAGCCTATGGACCCTGAAGAAAAAAAGTTATTTTATATCTGAAAACATTATTTTCAACATTATTTTGCAATAAAGAGTGACCCAACAAAGAGTCTCTTTTTTCTCAATAGTTTTTTTTTCAGGAGACCTGAAAAGAAATCCACGATAAGCAGGGCTAATTGAATACGGGTCGGTGAATAATTATCACCCGTTCAGTTAAGCTTAGTTGCACACAGAAGTACAAGTGTCACATATCAAATTAATCATCACAATCTCCTGGTGCGTCCAAGTCATATCACATTGCGAGTGAGACACATTTTTGGCAAAGAAATACGGAAAAAAGACTACCAGATCTAGTAGAGTTTCACAGGACCTGGACTTTTTAGCACGACAGCAAAGATGTATAAGGACACATCTGTAAGTCGTGACAGTAATTCAGTAGTTTGCGGAGTTTCATGGAAATGAAATATGGGCAGTTTTGAAGATATTTGGAAACATGGAAAGCTTTAAAGATAGGAAATTTGTTTGCCCAATTGTGCAACTCGGCTAAAGTGAAAGTAAAGGTCCCCATACACGGTGCGATAAAGCAGCCGATCCGACAGATTTGTACGATTTGGCTGCTCTATCGTACCGTGTATGGGCAGGATATCAGACAGAGCGCGCACCCGTGGGGTCGTACATCGCACCCCCAGATCTTACTGCAGATTCAGTCGATCTGGGGATGCGATGTGCGATCCCATGCAGCGCTATGAGGGTGGGGGAGGGGGAGCCGGCATATCGGGCGGTCAGCCACCTGATCGCGCCGTGTGTGGGGACCACCAGATATGTCGGACGTCGGATCCCCCATCTTAGGTAAATGAGACAAAGGCACCTAGGATCCAGCTCTTTACAACATACATACAAGATGTGTCCTTATACATATCTTCTGCAGTTGCGTCTTTTGCATTTTGTTTGTTGAAAATGTGTCTAAGCAACTAGGATGCACCAACACACTGTACTGATTAATTTGATATGCGACACTTGTATATCTGTGTGTGACTGAGTTTCTGGATCTGTAGACAAAGTGCTACAATGTAGCAGCCGCAGATTTTTTCATTCGGAATTCCATTGTGGTTCATATACAGACTCAGGTGCATACAGATATGGAAGTGTTGCATATAAAATTAATCAGCACAGTCTGCTGGTGCGTCTTAGTTGCATCATATTGTGACTTAGGTGATGCATCTGCACTCAGCAAATAAAGACGTCCGACACTAGCAGAGTAGTTCGGGACCTACCGTCTCACCCGTGCCAGGCAAGTCGTGCTGCGTGGTGTATTGAGGCTAGATGTATGAGGACACATCTGTGTGATTGAAGACATAGTAGGCAGGAATGAGGTAAGCATGGTAGATATCACTAAATTCTTCTCACTCCTGCCTACTACAAGCAAAATTATTCCAGAAGAAGCAAGAGATTTAGACCAGATAGACAGCATGAACCCTGGATCCCAAGAATCTTTTTGAGACTGGTTTTGCATGGATAATGTATGTGCCAGAATTAACTAATCCGTTTATAAAACAATGCCATTATCACAAACTTCCTGTATTGCTTGAATTATTTTTAAATATAGAAACACTCATACTAACACACACAAATTACACAGTCAAAAAAGCAATAGAAAGAATTGTATGCTTATCTCTATACAAATCAATTTTACATTTATCACTGACCAGTTCAGTTTTGCTAGTAAAAAAAACAATTGCTTTACCACAACAGACAAGGCACTATTATAGATGGTGGAGGCTGGCAACAATGTCAATCCTGAACGAACTTGGAAATCTCGAAATCCCCCAGCAACAGAGAGTGTTGTTATGTTTTGAAGTTCATTAGCATTCAATATCCAGTAACTGTTCACCAAGGCATAAAAATCTGTGGAATGAAAAAAAAAAAAAAAAAAGATGTAAACTGAAAAAGAAAAATGCCTCTAACATACACTACTGGTTAAAAATTTTAGAACACCTCCATTTTTCCAGTTTTTATTGAAATGTACGCAAAACAGTGAAAAGGTAAGCGGTAAACTGCTAGAGGAAAAAAAAAAGTTTAGGTTAGCAAAAACTGACAAATAATGTTAATTACATTATCAACTACAATCGGTTATTCATTCTGACCACCATCTCTACTAAAGGCTGTCATTTCAGCCTAGTAATTCTGGTGCCTGATCACTGACCTTTCACCTGTAACCAGGACCACCCCACTTGCCTGCTTCATCATTCCTTGGATACCTACAGATTATGCCCTCTCCTAGACCCCACTCCTCCCCACAGTCACTGATGTTCCTTCTTCTAGCATTGTGGATCCCCCTCCTGACAGCATCCTCCTTTTATGCTACTGGATCCCCTTTCCCTGGAATGCTGCCTTACTGCTGCTAATATCCTCTCCCTTGCTCCATGGAACTTGTGGTACTTCAGGTCTATAATTTTTATTCTGACTTCATCATTGTTTTAATATGGTATTATTATACCACCAGGTTTTGCTTTGCTCATACTTTAACAGTGCTTTATGCCCTTATACTGTATATTCTTTTACTAACCATGATACTGTCATTTATTTACCTTTATGCTACAGATGCGTCCTCATACACCCAATAAGTCATATGGCACAACTTAGCCATGTGGGTGTAGCGTAGCAATTTTTGCTTTAAATTGTGCCTTGTAGTCGCATTACAGATGCAGCAAAACAAGTGTACTAGGGACGCTTGGCTGTGACTTTCTCCGCACAGAAATAAGTATTAAACACGTACAAAAAGTTACAAAAGACTTTGGCTTGAGAAAAAGTTGCGACCACTGCATCATAGCACTTCGGACACAGATTAATTTGCAAATAATTCAGTGCAGTCTAGCAAAGCAGTTTTGTCCCATCCATTATTTTAATTTGTGCGACTAAGATGCACATTCGAGCAAACAGGACCTGGCGCACTGAGAAGGGCTGTTTGATGCGACTGCGGCAATGGTGTATGAAGACACATTGGTACTTTATTGTCTATGCTATTGCCCTCCAATTCTTTTTCGTTCAGTGCTTCTTCAGCATATTACTTTCTGACTATGGGGGGAATTCAATTAGACATGAGAAAGCAAAAACTTAACGTCGGAGAAGTTTTCGCACAATTCACGTGTTTTGCGGAAATATTTTCACGTATTTTGTCTTTACGTGCTCCAGTTTTTCACACTATCCAATTGCAAAAGACGCAAAAACTTATTTGTATGAAAACTGTTCGTGAACTGCGAAAAGTACAGGGGAATTTGATGAAATCTGTCTAAACCCTTAAAATATATATACAGATTGCCACCACTTGAAACTTGTGAGCAAGCAACATAAAACTGTTCATGAGAAAAGCAAGATTTATCCAAAGCATATAACTGACACTTTCAAAGTTTGGTCCTGCGATTTGTTGATGGACATGGAAAACACTAGCTTTAGGGGTAATTGGAGACGCTTAAATTGAAATGGCAGATCCATAGGTATTATGGGAAACCTGGGTATGGTTAAATTTTCTTCCTTTGCCAATCCTGTTGAACTGGTAACTCCGATATTTTTTCCTAGACTCGTAATACGTAATATTGTACCGTTACATAGTTTGCACCATCTTCCTGATTGTTATTAGAGGATGAACACTGTATTCAATGAAAGGATCATAGTGAAATTCCACCTTTAGTATAGAAGCCCAATAAGCCCTCCTCAAATTAGCGCGTGTAACACATTGCTATTGCATCTTGCAGCGCCTACACGATACCTTCGTGTACGGCGCTATGTTATGATTATTAGTGTCGTGCGTCTTCCACTGCCATTACATCAAAAGTCCTCATAATACTATACGTACATTAAAACATATAATATGAACAACCCTGCAAAGCACATATAGCGTTCCCTCTAGGCTGTTTTAGCGGAGCGTGGCGCCCTGCCCTCCTTCTGGAGCGCAACAAGCACCCTGCCTTCCAGGAGGAGGGCAAAAAGCGCCCTGCCCTCACAGCCTGCGGGTGCCGTTCTCACCCGCGGGACGCAGTGTCCCGCGGGTGGAGAAACATGAGGTGTCCCGGTCACCACCAGAGAATAGACGGCGGGCGCATGCGCCCGGCATCTATTCTCCCTTTCTGCAGCGCTTGGGGGCTGCCCGGCATATCCGTAAGCACCGGGCACGCCCCCAAGTATGATGAAAAGGGGACGCGTCTTATAGACACGCCCCTTTTTCATGATCACGCCCCCTTTTCTAGCGCGCGCACAAAGTTGCCCTCTCTAGTTCCGGCGCCCTGCCTGCCGCCGGAGCTAGAGTGAACACTACACATACCATGGTGTACTCCACAAACACGTAGACGCACAACGCATACTAGTGTCTTTTCTTAATATACTTACATATTGCATACTTACATTAAAAGATTCCCTAGCATTAAGGTTAATATTAGAGGTTTTATTCGTTATCAATTATGTTGTGAAATGAATGTACAGTATTTTATATCTAAGGTTTAGTACATAATAAGCAGACCATGTTTGGTGCCATTCAAAACGGCAAGGAGATCGCAACATGCGTCTGCAAGTTATGAATTAAGGAGATGAATTATGGAGAATTAGGTGATAGGATGTACTTTGTATGTAGTGTCTATTGATTACTTATTCGGCAGGAAAACACACACAAAGAGCCGTTGGAGGGCTGAACCACTACTGTACAAATTGACCTATGAACTGTACCGTAACAGAAGAACCAAGAGGAAGAACCAATGGGATTATGCCAACTCGTTCCTATTGTATTGCCTACTCTCTGTAAGGGTATATATTCAGGCGCTCTATGTCCAATAGTCATTCTTCTTATTCTTTCTTTTGACAGAGGCTTCAACTTTGATGCCGGGAAATCTGGATCCAGAGTACCTGTGTATGTATCGACTGTACCTTGTGAATGTATAATCTTTTGCGCTAATTGTATTATAGATCAAGGCGTGTAACTAAATGCTTTTATGTGAATAATATCTTTTTGTGCTTTGGAACCACACTCAAAGTCTGGAAAGCAATTATTTCTTGTGCAACTTGTAACGCTAAATAGCGACATTAGGGTATAAAGATTATTAGGTATTCATAGATGCTCGAAGCTGCATTTGTTGCTGAGCTTGCTTGTGCACGCTTATTTGGTGTTTGTGCAGAAGTTTCCCCACCGTGAGCAATTAGGGGGTATTTTTGACAAATTGCTCTTATGTTTGCATGGCATTATTATTGGAATAATATGTATGCGTGAAATTATTGAAACACTGGAAGCAAACTATACTGGAAAGTAATTTAACTACTGCACCCAACATATCATGCTGCTTGGTGTTTCTATTACGCAGCCTTTAAAATTGCTAGGTAATTTAACTACTGCACCCAACATATCATGCTGCTTGGTGTTTCTATTACACAGCCTTGAAAATTGCTAGGTAACTTAACTACAGAGTATTTCATATAGTTTTAAAATCAGTACCAAGGCAGGAAATTACTCTGTATCTGTGTTTGTGGATTGTCCTCTCACCATTTATTTGCTTGCTGACCCTTTGCTGTTTGAGGAGGGTGTTAGGGGAGGGGTAGAATCAGTATGGACACCTGGTTTCAGCCATACTTATTACTTACATCTTAAGGTGCCCACACACATACCGACTATACTCACGTTCCGACAATGTGTCCGATTTCCCTTGAAACTCTCCCGGCAGCTCTGCACACGATATGCTGTCCAATCTTCATCCGATGTCCTGCAGCCAGACTTTTTCACAGTGCAGTTGAGTCTAGATCGTCAGATCTGCCCTACAGCACGGCAGATCTGAAGATGCGATGTGCGACCTGCGGGGGCGCGCATCGCATTGTGATCGTGAGTGGGGACTCACGATTTGGTAATTTTCTACCCGATCTGACGTTCCAATGTGACGGAATCGGCCAGATCGGGGAAAAAAAATTGCTATATTTGTGGGCAGCTTAAGGCTGCTAAAGCCAAGGTTGCGTTTGCAAGAGTGCTTAGATTTGAAGTGCTTAGTTTAAAGTGTAACTAGAATTTTTAAATTGAAGCCGGAGTTATTCAGGAGTAGAACAGAAGGAAAAATTAACAAATCAACTATTCCTGTAATTAAGGACTGTTTTTATCTACCACCACACTTGCAACATGCCTATGGATTGTGCCCTAATGCTGCTCACATCCCTCCTGACCTCCTCATGCAATCTGCTTATCCACTATAACTATGCCATACCGAACAACACAGCAAGATGACCCCTCTAATCGACCTCCCCAAACCTTGAGGCTTGGTGCAACTTTGAATAACTCATTGTCTTTTTCTCTGAAGTTTAAACTAACCTTTCCATAATTGTTATATTGCTTTCACCCTTGTATCCAGCCCATTTGTGTCACGCCTGTCTGTCTGCCCTTAGAATGTAAGCTCTCAAGAGCAGTACCCTCTTACCTCATGTGCTTCTCCTTCACTTAATTATACTTTCATATACAACAGTACCCCACCCTTGGTTGCCGACACCATGCTGCTTATCTAAGTGTTATGCAGCAATGTATTAATCATGTATCTGTTCTGCATTGTTTGTACTGTTAATAACGGTTTTCTTGTGTGCTCATTTGTTTATGTACATTGTAAGGAGCTGCGGAACTCTTGTGGCGCCTTATAAATAAAGTATTAGAGCCTATGTTCCAATCCAGCCACTAAAATATACTTATGCCAATTGATTGAAAGGTTTTTGGTAGTGATTGAGCAACAAACATACATTTAATTTTGATGTATTAGTAGGGACTAGTAGACCAATATGACTGGTTCATTCTTTGTCTCCTGCATATTACTTTTAATCCACTGCCTCACCCTCTACCCCTATAAATTGCTAATTGTGTACTAAAAATTAATTTACATTCCCTTTATGGGGAAGTCTGAGTCGGAAGTAGTTCCATGGCCACAAAACGAGGGTATTAGAATGCTGTGCATGCGCAGAAGCAACTATAGGCAGCAATGTTGTGGTCGTATGCATGTCTTATGGCAACGTCTGGGAGTGTTGTGCATGTGTAGTTAGAGTTCCATGCTATTCTGTGATGCACATACAGAGAAGAGAAGACTGTTTCTTTCACCCAGCTTGGGGTAGGTACAAGTGCCAATACTAAAGATGAAGGTTGTGGCTATGGATGCAAAATAGTTGGCAGTGCAGCTTCCCTCAAAGACCTACAGATACTCATATCTGCCTTGCACCCATCCTCAAGAATCTCTCACTCAACCCAGACTCACTCTCTAACTACTGCCCAATCTCTCTTCTCCCTTTTTCTCCAAGCTCCTTGAGTAGATTGTTTATCTCTGACTCACCTCTATTTCCACTCCCTTCTTAACCCTCCACTATTCTTAAACTGCCCTCACTAAGGTCACCTGTGGCCTTCTCAACTGCTAAAGTTGAAGGTCACTTCTCCATTATCAGTCTTCTCGACCTATGTGCAGCCTTTGACACTGCTGATGACCTGCTTCTGCTTCAATCGATCTCTACGAGTCAGCACTCTCACAGAACAACTTTTAGTTGAACTGATCATTCCTGTCACCCAAACAACCATTTTGTGTTTGCCTGCATTATTATTATTATTATTAATCTTATGATGCAACATGATCTTATGACCCTCTCAAACACTCCTATAAGTTGCTCTGGCACATCATAAGTGCTGTGACCTGCCAACTAGCAGCATTGTGGAAGTAACATTTGGTTTGTGTCTTTCTAACCATGGACTGAAGTTCAGCTGTACTCACACTACTGTAAGATCTTGTTATTATGCTTATGCTCAACTCAATAAGAGACTGATTGGGATAATGAGAATGCTTCAAAACATATAAATGAATAAAATGTATTAGGATGCGGTTTTGTCAAGCTGTCTGCCTATATTGTGAAAAACAGTTACCTAGACAATTAGGGAGTGCATGGCATTTTACAATGTGTGTTAATGTATTTACCACTTGTAGTATTTTCAAGCCTTGTATGTGAGAAGCTGCTATAGAGTTAAAAGAATGTTAGAATTTCATTACATTCTTTAGCCCTTTAATTTCCATGCAGCCTTCGGACAAGACACGAGATGCGTTTAAAATACAGACAGAGGGGATTCCAGCAGTCATAATCCGGATGCCTGCACCCCAACCGCCAGAATCCCTAAGGTAAGTAGCGGGGTTAGGGGGGAGAGTAAGCATTAGGCACTAGGTGGAGGGTTAGGGGTTGGCACTAAGGGGGGAGAGTTAGGTTTAGGGTGCTGAGAGGGGGAAATTAGATTTAGGCACTAGGGTAGAGGTTAGGGTAGGGATAGGGGGATGGTTAGGATACCGACCGACAAAGTGTCGCTATTCTAACCCTGTCTGGATGCAGGAGTCGGGATTTTGACCGCCCGGCTCCCGATCGCCGGCATACCGTACCCATCCCACAAGACACATTGTAGCATTTTTGCTATGTGCTAGTTGAACTAGAATATCAAAGTGCATTTACAATTTTTGTTATTATGACATGACTTTCTTTGGTAGCGTTTAAAATGAAAAGCTAACTTAGATGTAAACAGCAAAATACTACTTTCTATATTTAAGGCTTGTAAGCGTGTGTGTGTGTTTTCTATACATTACTTATTATAGTGTCCTCCAGTATGTCAAAATACCTTTTGGGAGGGGGGGGTGGGGAGGGGGAGCCACATATATTTTGCAGTAAATTTCTTGTTTGCTGTAACTGGACATGACATACTGGGCCTGATTCAGAGCCGGACGCTCTGAACGAGCGCCCGCTCTGAATCAGGGCGTTTTTTGTTTTTATTTTGTGCGGCCTCCTGGACGCTCGCATAGCTGTGGATTACCACCCACAGCTTATGCAAGCGTCCATGATGATGGTGGCGATGGTCAAGACCATCGCCACCATCGGGCTTGCGACGAGACCCTTGCGGTAGGGTCTCGTTGCCGCAAGCCCTGGAGTGATTTTGGCTCTGCAAACAAAGAGTATGGTGGTCGCTCACATCAACTTAATGACATTGCACAGGTGCTTGTAAAGGGCGGGGTTAACACTGAACTGCAGCAAAATCAACAAAAATACTTGAATCCTACAAAATAATAGAATAGTCCGAATAGTGCCATTAGGAGGTTTCTGGGGTACATTCTAGGTGAGTCTGCTCTCAGCTTATACATGTACTGTTATTATGCAGTACATTCATTTGTAATTATATGACCCAGAGTGGGTGCTACTATTAGGTAGCAACAATTATTTTGGGGTGAGCGTTTGGGCGTGGGGCCCCCGAAGTTGCTCTGGCTGGGCCTTTTTTCAGGGCATCACCACTTAATTCACATAGATATTTTTTATCACCTTTCTATTTGTTTGTCTATTATTTATGTAATTTTAACCCCTTACCATTAACACTTATTGATTTATCTTTACACAACTATACTTTACACTTCACTTTCACCTTTTTTCCCTTTTTCGTGTGATGCCCTGGGGATAGTCCTTGGCTGGATTCTTTTGGGGTTCCCTGCGTCTCGGACGTGAACCCCATAATGTTAGGGACGCTGGTATAGAGGAGCCTTGACGTTGGCCCAGCGCTTATTCATATATTTGCAAATGTATGTAACCAATACCTCTGAATTTCTATTATTATGTAGGATTCAAGTATTTTTGTTGATTTTGCTGCAGTGTGCTGGAGGGAAAATACCTTTTTTTTCTGTAGTTCAGTGAATTTGGGTCTATCAGAGCCAAACTCACTCCCACTGACATCACTAGTGATGTCAGTGGGGCCGGCCCCAAACGGTAGGCGTTCCATGGGAACGCCTCCGTCAGGGCAGCCACGCCCCCGGCACGCCCACCAAAGGGGGCATGCTGTCACTCACCATCGACAGCACGCCCCCTTTGGTGCGAGACCTGGAGCGACGGCTTCCCCGTCGCTCGCCGGGTCTCGCGCATGCGCACGACGGAGCTCCCTCCATCGTGCGCATGCACACTCGGGCACCATCGACCCGCTTGCGAGCGGGTCTGAATGAGACCCACTGTACCATCTCCACTTAAATCTGAAAGAGGTACTGTAACACTTTTTTTTATTGTACAAGAGTTAGTCAGTCTTTTCATATCCAGTAGCTCTCTCTTTTGCTACGTACATTCAATATAACACGTGACAAAGTAGCTCCAGGTGTATAGTTACGTGTAGACTAGGTCATCATCAGGTTTTGTGGATTAGAAACTCTCTTGAGATTCATAGAAGGAAAATGTGGGTAGTGGGTCACATTCTTTAGCCTGGTTGTTACACATTGTACCTTCATATGTTAAACTATTTTTGTTAATAATTGGCAAGATATTTCTCAAGTCTTTAGAACAGTCTTGCTGCAATGGCTTTTGGATGACAGGGATCAAGGCACTACTACAAAAAACATATTGGTTAGTAAAATCTGTAGATAATGACAGAAGTAGTATGGGCTAATTGGAAACAGGCTTCACAAGGAGTTTTACCGGTGGGCTGCTTGGTGCAATTGATATCTTTTTTTGTACTGCACCTGGTCCTTGAGGTCTGGACTGCCAGGACAAATATACGCTTCAGAGTGTCCATCCCCTCGAAGGCCACCTTAATACATGAGCAGAGTGTATGTGACCAGGGCTGATTTGTCCTTCTCCATTCTCCTCCTCTGCCCCCAGTGGCCTCACCGTATTTGCTAATGTAAGCCTAAAATTTAGCATTATTTGGTTTACATGAGAATTCCGTGGGAGTGGAGTTCGGGTGACTTTCATGCAGGATGAAGGATATCATGAAGGATACTACTGTCATTTAAAAAATCTACCTGGCTTTCCACCTATTCACATTGATTGTGATATTGAATTTTAGTATTCATTTTTGATAACAATTTTTGTTGTTTTCTCCACTATCATTGCGAATCATTGGTTCAAATAAGAGACATTTGCATTTTGAGGTTATCAAGAAACCCACAGATACATACATAATCAGCAGGAATAGGAGTGGCGCAAGGTTATGTTACTTAATTTTTTTTCAATTTTAAGTGGGATATGAATCTGGGGGTCTTGTGATTACAAAGGTACCTGTGCCAGCCCAGCTGTGATGGAACTGAAAGTTCCAACACACTTTGTCAACAGTATGTACTGGATGTGCAGTTCTCTGCAGCTGGAGTGCCCCTAAACAATCAAATGCACTGAAATCATCTCATCGTTACAGTAGTGTTTATATGCGATACCCTGACAATTTAGCAGTTTCTTGTCAATTTACTTTTGCAACTACTTGTCCATTCACATCAGTGCCTGCCCCAGCAGAGCTTACAATCTATATTCCCTACCACATGCTCACACACATATACACACTAGGATTAACTTGTTGTTGGGGGCCAATTAACCTACCAGTATATTTTTGGAGTGTGGGAGGAAACCACGCAAGCACAGGGAGAATATACAAACTTCACACAGGGCCGTAGTGGTAAGCGAACCCTCCTCCTCAGTGCTGTGAGGCAGTAATGCTAACCATTACACAATTTGTGCTGCCCACAGGTTAAATGTATTGTTAGAAATCAGGTCACATAACTAAAGAAAGCTACATAGACTGATCAGTGGTGAACTTCCCATGCCTAGGAGTGCCATTTGTTGGGGATGACGCTCAAATGTTTATTCAATTACTGTCAATCCAAAATTTCCCCATAATATTTCCACTGTAACGTACCATACCCCATGTACAGTGGAGTGCGGACAGGTAGAACATGCTTACAATATGGCACAGTGGAAACAGTTTGTAATTACAGAGAAATAGATGAACAAATCAGTATGCATCCAGGTCAGAAGGTTGGTCAATCAGAAGGCAGGCCTGGACGGTGCCTGCCCAGTTATCAGAGACATGGTAAAGAGGAAATAATTGTTTATGTACTGGGAAATATCAGACTAAAAGACTGCCACCAGATAACTGTTTTTTTTACAGTTAGTGACAATAATAAAACAAGCAACTGAGTTCAGTTCATTTCAGATGAAAGGTCATAGCTCATGTCTTGTTTTATAATTTTTTACACTGTCATTTCAACAATTTTGGGCTTATAACCTAATGGAGCATACACACGGTCAGATTTATCTTCAGTGAATGAAAGATCTGCACAGAATAGGTGATATATTTCCAATCCCTATTATTGATGAGTATATATTTCTCCAATTGTTCAAAATATATTGATAATCTATCTACATACTTGGGATGTGGTGCTACCAAACTCATAAATTGTGTCAAAGAACAAGAAAGAAGAAAAGATGAGTCGTTTTGGTGCACTCTGGGAAATGATTCACCGTAATGATGAAATAGTAATTCTGGAATATCTTATATAATAAAATATAACTTTTATTAATAATGTTCTAAAAAGAAATGTTTGAAATAAATGAACAGGCAAAATAATTAAAAACTATATATTGAGAGTGAATAAAGTATAGAAAAGTGAAATAAAATAAGTAGCTGTGACCAGGTGTGTGTGTGTGCATTCATTAATCAAAACCTGTTATTGGTCGTGGATATTCTCAAATTGAGAAAAGAGAGGAAAAGTCTAAATCTAATATGATATATTGATATATAGTGGGGTAAGTATCCGAGTTATTGCATCATATAATATCACTTGAGTCCAATAGGCAGCAACTCAAGAGACAAAATGATTACCCCTAGTGTAGTATATTCCTTTCTGTCGGATGCCGAAATAAAATTAATGTTGATTCAATGGAATCAGTTATTGAAGGGCTTTATCATGAAAAAATCACTGTCTAGTAATATTTATCTTTCTTTTCTTCTACTGTATTTTGTTTGTCCTTGTATTGTAATAGTTGGTTTCTCTCCACATTTTTGAATTTATTGAATGCTAGGTCTATTGTGGTTATGTTGTACCTTTTTTCCTCTAATTGTGCTTTTAATTTCTGTCCTTGTTCTATGTAATCACCTACTCTCGAACAATTCCTTTTTATTCTTTGGAACTGGCTGACCGGAATACTGTTAAACCAACCAAACAGACCCATAAAAAGAAAACTAGAAGGGGATACAGAGGAGGAAAGAAATACCAAAAGACATCACTCAAAACAAGAACACATAAGGGACAGGGCATATTCAACTTGAGCAGCATGGAGCTCACCAAAGAACACATATCAGTTCTGGACAAAGGCCTAAAATTCGCTCCAACTACCAAACCAAATAAGTTTAACACTTATTTGGATATACATAGGTTTACTAGAAAACTGACCCTAAAAAATTTTTTTCAGAAGGCTCCATCAATTCAACATGTACCAATATCTGATATGTATCGACACACCGACTTTAAACCTCAATCACGTTTTTACCCCACATACATAGCAGGACACCATATAAATACTTTTACCAGTTTATTGGAAAGAGATCTTTATTCACTTAGTGACAACAAGCTTAAACAAAAACAATTGAATATAACAAAGAAAGAAAATGAGGCACTACAAGATCTTAAGAACAATCGGGAGATAATCATTAAACCAGCAGATAAGGGAGGGGGTATAGTGATTTTGGACAAAAACACTTACCATACAGAGGCTATGAGAATAATACAGGATACTACAACTTACAAACACCTCAAACAAGATCCCACACAAGAGTTTCAGGAACAGTTAAGAAAACATCTTAAAGAAGGCTTGAACAAAGGGATCCTTACTATTAAGGAATTTGAATTCTTAGATACACCCCACCCTGTAATCCCGGTATTTTATTATTTGCCTAAATTGCACAAGGATCCACTTAATCCTCCGGGTAGACCCATCATTTCGGGTATAAGATCTATGTCATCCAACTTGTCACAGTATGTGGATAGTTTCTTACAACCGTACGTAAAAACACAGAAATCATATATAAGAGACACTATCGACATCCTATGCAAATTGAAAAACATTAAGTGGCAAGGGGACTACTGGTTAGGCACCAGTGATGTGACCTCCTTATATTCAGTCATTGAACACTCATTGGGGATACAGAGCGCTAAAAACTTCCTTGACCATGATCCGTCAATGACACCAGAACAGGGTGACTTTATTACCAGTAGCATTATGTACATACTTACACACAACTATTTGTGGTACGATGGCGAGTTTTATTTGCAGGTGACTGGGACCGCTATGGGGACGAGGTTTGCGCCGAGCTACGCGAATCTGTTTATGAGTCATTGGGAGGACCAGTACATATGGGCTAATCGCGAGCTCGACGCAAACCTCGTCCTCTGGACCAGATACATAGATGATGTCTTCTTCATCTGGCAAGGAGATGAGGCATCATTGCAGCTATTCACCAATTACATTAACAAAAATAATCATAACCTCCAATTCACCACCAATTTCAGTAAAACACAAGTAACGTTTCTTGACCTTAACATCATTATTGCAGATAATCAGATCCACACCAATACCCACCATAAACCCGTAGATGTAAATAGTTTTATATTGGCTACTAGTGGACACCACCCAGACTGGTTAAACAGTATTCCGGTCAGCCAGTTCCAAAGAATAAAAAGGAATTGTTCGAGAGTAGGTGATTACATAGAACAAGGACAGAAATTAAAAGCACAATTAGAGGAAAAAAGGTACAACATAACCACAATAGACCTAGCATTCAATAAATTCAAAAATGTGGAGAGAAACCAACTATTACAATACAAGGACAAACAAAATACAGTAGAAGAAAAGAAAGATATATATTTTGTTACGGATTATAGTAGCCAAGCCAATTGTGTTAGAAAGATCATTAATAAACACTGGCCAATATTATTTCAGGACCATACTCTAGCTGAAGTACTACCAAAGGCCCCCAAAGTGGTATTCCGAAAAGCAGCAGACCTCAAAACAAGATTGGTCAGTAATCACATAGCCACAACCAAACCCACGCAAGCCACTCTTACAAGCTTATGGGGCAACCAGAAGGAAGCTACGAAAGGAGGTTTCTATTTTTGTGGACAATGCTCAGCGTGTACCACTACAGGAAAAAGGGCCACGAAACCTATACGCACTATCATTTCGACATCTAATGGTTTTAAATGGACCATTAGGAACAACATGACCTGCTTTAGTAAGGGAATTATTTATCTATTAGAATGCCCCTGCAAAAAACAATATATAGGACGCACCATTCGCCCTCTAAAAATAAGATTGAGTGAACATATACGGAACATTAAGGCTGGATGCGAAGAGCACCCAATCTCCCTACATTTCAAACAATACCATAACTCAGACCCCACGGGAATAGATTTTGCAGCATTAAAACTAGTAACACCGAATTGGAGGGGGGGTGACCGCATCAAACAGATTAACAGAGAAGAATTGAGGGCTATGATCACCATGGATACTTTGACCCCCAAAGGTCTAAATATAGATAACGAGGTGAGGTCTATCATATGTGACTGATTACATGTCACAATACATCTTGTAATAATCTTGAACAATCCTCTGCACACCTAGTTACTTATAGGTACCTGTTGTCCATACATCAATTCCATTCACCTTTTACGAAGACAAACAACATTCTTCCAAAACACCTATTTGCCAGGATTGACACCAACAGAAGGGGAACACTAGACCCAGCATGTGACTAGAAGCAGAGGTGAAGCGCATTTAAGAGCCACTGACAGCTAATGTATGAGGCCACCATTAGGGAAAATATTTGCATTTTAACAGTGAGATGTCTAGCAAACGAGATTTGCAGATTTACTATTAAGTACAATGATTGACATATATGATACCAATCCGAGAGACTAACGAGAACCAATCATGATGAGAGGCGGGGGTTCGCTACACATGATATACCCTGCCTACCCTACACTTATCACTTATACTCCCAGAGGAAGACCACAAAGTGGTCGAAACGCGTTGGAGGACATTATACCCGCATATTCCATGGTTAGACCTATCCAGCAATAGATTTTACACTGAGACCTGAGACCGAACTTGAGCCGATCACGTGACCGGCGAGCTACACGTGACACAGCAAACACACCACCCGGAAGTATCAGGGAACTGAGGACGCCGCACGCAAAGCAGGAAGAGGAGACTGAGCACGGGAGGAGAAGGGATCCAGCCACACGCAGCATCAGGACAGGTGAGTCTCCGTACGGAGGGGGACGCGGGCAGTGATCGGGCACGGTTGACTCCAGCTTTTTCCCCTCCAGTGACAGGGGACCACCAGGGTTAGCATCCTGAGTGTGGGATAGGTCTTTGGTTAGATACATCACCCGCTCGGGAACTAGCCGATGGGACCCAGTCCGGAGTCCCTGCACTGACCTACTGTGTGGTATTTTCTCCTACCCGGGCAGAAGACCAAGCACACCTGCAATAAGTTATTTCTACTTTATTATTGACTTATTACATAGATCATCTATTTACAACAGTTCACAGCAGCAGATTAATTCACCAGCGGGACGCCGCTATTGGACATAATTTACTTTCATCCTCGGTCAATAGGGTCTCATTATCATCTACATTGTGCTGACGGACGATCTGAGCACAGAACATTTGTGGTTGCTACTAGCAACATCATATACCATCATTTGAGTCTGTCCTACGGATTCAGCAGGCGACTTTTTCTTATTGTTTCATGTGATTATATTGCATAATTTATAGTAAAGTTTTTTATATCCATAATACCATCTACTTTGATTCACATTTATATGGGCACATCATTTTTGATCTATTTTCATTGATTCCTACGCTATACAATATTGTTCCATACCCTCATTGGTTGAGCGCCGATTGTATCCTCCCCTTTTGTGATATACTTTAAGAGGGAAGACACTCCCCCTTTCTTACTATCAGCAGCTCACCACAAACAACTAGTTAAGAGCCCAGTGCGCAGTGTTGTATTTTTTGTTTGCTAGTAATATTTATTATTAGGGCTGATTACTGCCCGATTTTAGTATCAACCCAAATCAGGTTGGGATCCCTGTAGTTGCTATATATCAGCTAATCTCATAAATATATAGACCAAGAATATTTTATCAGGATAATGATTCCTAAAGAACCACTCGTTAATTGTAGTCAGTGTATGAACACTGCAATAGGGAGGGTATCATCTGATAATGATTACCAGTGTATTAAGAACTAAGTCTCCCTCTATCATGCACTGTACTGATGTTTAAATGTGCATATAGGCCCTGATTCAGAGCCGGACGCTCTGACCAGAGCGCTCGCTCTGAATCAGGGCCCACCTCCATTAATATGGAGCGTCCTCCTGGACGCTCGTATAGCTGTGGGTCACCACCCACAGCATATACGAGCGTGCAGGATGATGGTCGCGATGGTCTTGACCATCGCGACCATCGAAACTGCGAGCAAAAGCCTGCGGTTGAGTTTTTCAACCGCAAGGCCAGGAGTGATTTTGGCTCTATCAGAGCCAAAATCACTCCCACTGACATCACTAGTGATGTCAGTGGGGCCGGCTTCAGACGGTAGGCGTTCCCATGGGAACGCCTCCGTCTGGCAGGCACGCCCCTGACACGCCCACCAAAGGGGGCGTGCTGTCAGTCAACATCGACAGCACGCCCCCTGTGATGAGACACTCCGAGCGAAGGAAAGTCCTTCGCTCGTCGGGTTTCGCGCATGCGCACGACGGAGCTCCCTCCGTCGTGCGCATGCGCAATGCGGACCATCGACCCACTTGCGATCGGACAGCCGCTCGCGAGTGGGTCTGAATGAGGGCCATAGTCCAGATTAGCTGACTGATTCCACAAATGTGTGATATATATTAATTGGAGGTGACACTGTGAACCCCGCAAACAAAATGGTCTAATAATACAGCTTTGATATAGGTTAGCTGTCACTAAGATCGCCGCTGAAATTTTGCGGCTCTATTAATTGTTTAGACACACAGTGAAACATAGGGCAAATTTAATAAACAATAGAAAACATTTTTCAACAGATAGTGTTCACTTTATTAATGATGTAAGTACTGTGTATAAATAATCCGTTTAATCCTCCGTACTGGTAATGTTTAATAAAGCATATGTATCAGTCACCTAAATGGTTAGTGGAATGAGTGGATAATATCAGGTAATCAGGAATCGTGTTGAAAACTCCCTGCTAGACATATGGAATCATGATAATAGCGCAGTATTGGCACACATAGTCTCCTAGGAAAGCTGCTGAAATATAGCGGCTCTAATAAATGTATTGGTATTCTCTGTTCCCTAGTCGGAAATACTACAGCGCTAGGTCCCTAGCGTGCCACGTGTGTGTGTGTGTGAAATTGGAAAAGCCTTCTGTGTAGTAATGCCGATTGTATAACAAAGTTATGCCGATTATGTAACAGTGTTACAATACACCATCAGCGTTTGTAGTGAACTAACAATATTCAATGGTGCCGCATAGTTTAAAAGCACCTCCGAGCAGGGAATAGATAACACAGCCCCTGAATAATCTTTAGAGCTGCAATATTCGACGGCGCTGTAGTATTTCCGACTAGGGAACAGAGAATACCAATACATTTATTAGAGCCGCTATATTTCAGCAGCTTTCCTAGGAGACTATGTGTGCCAATACTGCGCTATTATCATGATTCCATATGTCTAGCAGGGAGTTTTCAACACGATTCCTGATTACCTGATATTATCCACTCATTCCACTAACCATTTAGGTGACTGATACATATGCTTTATTAAACATTACCAGTACGGAGGATTAAAGGGATTATTTATACACAGTACTTACATCATTAATAAAGTGAACACTATCTGTTGAAAAATGTTTTCTATTGTTTATTAAATTTGCCCTATGTTTCACTGTGTGTCTAAACAATTAATAGAGCCGCAAAATTTCAGCGGCGATCTTAGAGACAGCTAACCTATATCAAAGCTGTATTATTAGACCATTTTGTTTGCGGGGTTCACAGTGTCACTTCCAATTAATATATATCACACATTTGTGGAATCAGTCAGCTAATCTGGACTATGGCCCTCATTCAGAGCCGGACGCAATTAGCGCTCGTTCGTCCTGAAAATAGGGGTGGCTATTCAAATGAACCGTTCGCTGTTTGCGGTCTGTTCACGCCTCTAGGTCTGAACGAGCGAACAAAACTTGCGGTCGTTTTTTGGGAAACTACGCCCCCTGGCCGCTCGCATCCTACGTCATGTCCGCTATTTATTAGATCAATGCAGTACATCGAACAGGGTATGAACTGCTCGCTATTCTTGTGGTCGGTTTTTGCTACCACAATTTTGCGAGCAGTTCTGGCTATTAAATAACCCAGTGACGTGGTTAATGACGCTGCTGTTTTAATTATGCACACCCATAAAACGCCCATTTTGACCTTTAAGCACGCCTGCGTTCTGATATCCACTCCCCGTTTTCAAGCACCTTCCCCTGTTACCACCCACATACGCCTCATTCTGTCACTCAAGTTAGCAGGCATTCGCTATTTTGCGAGCACATGAATTTCGACCACACTGACTGGTTCGCGCATGCGTATAACGATCCGTACGCATGCGCAGTTGGCCAAACATCGCTCGGAGCGAACGAGCTGCCGCTTACGAGTGGCTCTGAATCAGGCCCTATATGCACATTTAAACATCAGTACAGTGCATGATAGAGGGAGACCTAGTTCTTAATACACTGGTAATCATTATCAGATGATACCCTCCCTATTGCAGTGTTCATACACTGACTACAATTAACGAGTGGTTCTTTAGGAATCATTATCCTGATAAAATATTCTTGGTCTATATAGTTATGAGATTAGCTGATATATAGCAACTACAGGGATCCCAACCTGATTTGGGTTGATACTAAAATCGGGCAGTAATAAGCCCTAATAATAACTATTACTAGACTGATTTTTTTTATGATAAAGCCCTTCATTAACTGATTCCATTGAATCTACATTAATTTTATTTCGGCATCCGACAGAAAGGAATATACTACACTAAGGGTAATCATTTTGTCTCTTGAGTTGCTGCCTATTGGATTCAAGTGATATTATATGATGCAATAACTCGGATACTTACCCCATTATATATCAATATCATATTAGATTTAGACTTTTTCTCTCTTTTCTCAATTTGAGAATATCCACGACCAATAACAGGTTTTGATTAATGAATGCACACACACACACACACCTGGTCACAGCTACTTATTTTATTTCACTTTTCTATACTTTATTCACTCTCAATATATAGTTTTTAATTATTTCGCCTGTTCATTTATTTCAAACATTTCTTTTTAGAACATTATTAATAAAAGTTATATTTTATTATATAGGATATTCCAGAATTACTATTTCATCATTACGGTGAATCATTTCCCAGAGTGCACCAAAACTACTCATCTTTTCTTCTTTCTTGTTCTTTGACACGGTCAGATTTGTCAGATCTGTCAGATGAACGATTTGAACGATTTTTACCAAAGATTTGAACGATTGAACGATTTTTGACTGCATTACAATAAATGGAAATCGTCCAAGTCTGACTGCAAACACATCAGATGTCAGATATCGTTACCTGACCATCGGGAATGCGCATCGTTCAAATCGTTCATCTGACAGATCTGTCAGATATGTCAGATTTTCCTTCAGATATGAAAGACTGAACAATTTTTAAATCGTTATAGTTCAGATCTGAAGGAAAAATCTGACCGTGTGTATGCACCATTATAATGAAAATAATAAAACTGGCGTGGCCATAAATGTTGTTAAGAGAGACTAGAAAAAGTATATTGCACATTGAATATCAGCGACCAATCTTCTTTCAATTCAGGAAATGCAGATTGCACAATTATTTACAGAAACAATAATGGAAAACGGCCATTGAAGTGTATTCACAAGAAAAAAAATATAAAATGTTCTTGTGCATTTACTTTGAGCAATACATTAAGGATCATTAGGAATTTCAATGTGCTCTTTTTTTAATAACCATTAATGTTGACTCCATATAGAATGAATCAGTCAGTGAATGAACAAATTTAGGTTTAATACATTAAAAAAAGCTTTAAAATGATCAGGCAATCAATACAAGTGTCTCATTTTGTTTTATTAAAGTAAGACAAATTGTTCAGTCACTGGACACGGGTTCATTTGCTGGCTTTCTGCATTCAAATCACTGGTAATTTCTGCACCTCTCCAGGTTTCTTGTTGTACAATTTAAACTAGTAGTACTTCAAATATTTTAAAAGTAGACCTAATAACCAAAGATTTATACAGGTTTCAATTGTTTTATCCTTTACATATACCATCCTTTTTATAAAGAGAATTCTCTTAACCATTCATCCACTGAATGACCCACCCTATTACAAAGCATGATAGTCTGAACAAATATTGCCAAAACCTTCACTCCCTCTCCAATTAAAAAAAAAAAAAAAACAAACAGTCTGAAGGTAAAACAAAAAACTTACCAGTGAGAAAAGAATCTACCGGCAACACTGGCATAATATGAGGTGTAGCTTGTGTTATAATGAGGTTTATCAGTTGAGGCTTAAAATTCTTTAGTGTAAGCAAAGCTCTTGCAACCAGGCCGGCCATTGAATGTCCAATAATCACAACACTCTGTGGGGGAAATTCTTGATTCTAAAGAAAACGGAAATATATTTTAATGGTCATTGATTAGTGTCACAGTCTTAAGTTATGGTGCATACACACGATCAGATTTTTCATCAGATTTGAACGATAACGATTTTAAAAATCGTTCAATCGTTCAAATCTGATGAAAAAATCGTTCATGTATACTACATGAACGATTTCCTTGTGAACGATGCGCGTTCACGTTTGTCACAGAACGATATCTGAGATCTGACATGTTTGCAGTCAGATTTGTCAGATATCGTTCTTTTTCTTCAGATATCGTTCAAATCGTTCACTGTTTCTGGTTTTGAACGATTTGGACGATTTTTGCACTGGTGACCACTCCCCAGCCACTCCCCGAGGTTCCATTTTATGATCAGCAAGAGCAGAGCCAGCAGTGCAAGCCGGTGGTGCAGCTGAAGAAGACGCCCAAGACACTCAAAATAAGGTAAGTGTTTTTTTTTAAATAGCAGCATTTCAAAGTAGTGGGGGCAGCCAGCATGGGGGTTTAAAGGATTCCAGCAGGGCATCAGCAGCAGGGCCAGTGCAGGGGATGGGGGGCGGCCTGGAATGGAGCACACACGCAGGGACCTTTTCTTGTTATATTATCTGCAGGCCCATCAGCAGTGGGGGCAGTGCGGGGGGGGGGGAGGGGGGCTGGAATGGAGCACACAGACGGAGCCCTTTTTTTTTTATATTATCTGCAGGCCCATCAGCAGTGGGGGAAGTGCGGGGGGGGAGGGGGGCTGGAATGGAGCACACAGGCGGAGCCCTTTTTTTTAATATCTGCAGGCCCATCAGCAGTGGGGGCAGTGCGGGGGGGGGGGAGGGGGGCTGGAATGGAGCACACACGGGGGGACCTTTGTTTTTATATTCTCTGCAGGGCCATCAGCAGCGGGGGCAGGGCGGGGTGATGGGGGACATGGAGGAGACAGCAGTTGTGGACAATGTATTCAGCAGGGCATCAGCGTTGCCACTGCTGCAAAACCTGGCATGTTTTTATTTTATCATCTGCGACGTTATGGGAAAACCTGGCATGTCATATAGGAGCTGCCATGCTGCTGCAAAACCTGGCAAGTTATTTTATCATCTGCGACGTTATGGGAAAACCTGGCATGTCATATAGGAGCTGCCATGCTGCTGCAAAACCTAGCATGTTATTTTATCATCTGCGACGTTATGGGAAAACCTGCCATGTCATATAGGAGCTGCCATGCTGCTGCAAAACCTGGCATGTTATTTTATCATCTGCGACGTTATGGGAAAACCTGCCATGTCATATAGGAGCTGCCATGCTGCTGCAAAACCTGGCAAGTTATTTTATCATCTGCGATGTTATGGGAAAACCTGGCATGTCATATAGGAGCTGCCATGCTGCTGCAAAACCTGGCATGTTATTTTATCATCTGCGACGTTATGGGAAAACCTGCCATGTCATATAGGAGCTGCCATGCTGCTGCAAAACCTGGCATGTTATTTTATCATCTGCGACGTTATGGGAAAACCTGCCATGTCATATAGGAGCTGCCATGCTGCTGCAAAACCTGGCATGTTATTTTATCATCTGCGACGTTATGGGAAAACCTGGCATGTCATATAGGAGCTGCCATGCTGCTGCAAAACCTGGCATGTTATTTTATCATCTGCAACGTTATGGGAAAACCTGCCATGTCATATAGGAGCTGCCATGCTGCTGCAAAACCTGGCATGTTATTTTATCATCTGCGATGTTATGGGAAAACCTGGCATGTCATATAGGAGCTGCCATGCTGCTGCAAAACCTGGCATGTTATTTTATCATCTGCGACGTTATGGGAAAACCTGCCATGTCATATAGGAGCTGCCATGCTGCTGCAAAACCTGGCATGTTGGTTATGTGACAGAAGCGCTCACAGGTATCACGGGTAGAGACACAGCACGGAGCTAGCGCATAAATGGATCTCAGCGACATAGGATATAGTATTTTTGATGGTCCATTTTTTTTATTTTATATTAAAGGATTTTATTTAAAATGTTATGATAATTGATAAACCTGTTTTTTTGAATGTCTCTTTGATTCTTTGTATTTCAGACATGGCTGGTAACAGGGAATACTGGACAGGATTTCTGGAAATCTACCAAGCCAATGAGTGTCTGTGGAATTTGCAAATGAAAGAATACTCAGATCGGGGCTTGAAACACAAGGGCTATGTGAAACTGCAGGAGTATTGCAAGTCCCTGAACAAAAATGTAACCATTGCCTGGGTAAAGCAGAAGATCAATAATTTCCGAACAACCTTTATGCGGGAGCACACAAAATATGAGAATGCCAAACGTTCGGGAGCTGGGGCAGATGAGGTGAAGAAACCAACATTATGGTATTACGACATCCTGTCCTTCGTCCTGACGAAAGAGGCGGAGACCCAGTCAGTTAGCTCACTGGAAGCGGCCGTGGAGGTGACTACTCCTATTGAAGTAGCGGAGACTGCGGATTCTGTAAGTTAAGGGATTATATAGTTTTTGAAAATATTGTAGAACCTGTTAAATATAGTTTTCCAATGCAATGTAGTGATGTTGGTGTTTTTTTTTTTTATTATTTTACAAATTATCGTTTTGTTTTTTTTATTTTAATAATAATTTGACATTAATTCATATTTTCTTCCCTAGCTTCGTCCTACGGAGGAAGTGGATCCTGAGCCTACAACCAGTGAGCTAACGGAACTTGAGGCAAGCATTGTGGAGGCGCCAGCCACAACACCACAGCCACAGCCAGCGGCGAAGAGGCGGAGGTTGGCAGCCAAGGGGGCGCAAGCCTCAAGTTCCAGACCTGATCGGGCTGAAAGATTTTTAACACGTGCTGAGGAGGTTCTTCAGACAAATTCGGATGACTTAACAGTTTTCAGTATCAACATAGGCAATGAGTTGAGGAACATGAAGCCCCGAACCCAATTTCTTTGCCGGTGCCTTACATATGGGCTTATTCAACGTGGTATGTTAGATGAGGTGGATGAAACCACGAGGATAAGCCCATACATACCCCAGCAAAGTATTCCCACGGAAATAAGTACCAGTCACCTCCTTACGCCGAATCCCCCAAATCCTCCTCCACAAATGTCTCCCCGTTCTGCGTCGGGATCCCCTCCGTCACCGTCAAACCTTCCTGGGTCGTCCTCAATTGGCCTTCACTCTGCTGTTGGGAGTGCATTGGCCACTCTTGCCCATGACGATTTTGTTGATGCCTAATTTTTCTAGCCACGTTTTTTTATGGCATGGTTGTTAATTTTTTTTCAGTCCGATTTCTCCTTCTCTTTCGTCTGGATGTTGGACACTTGCTCATAATACCATAATGTTGGACTCTCTTCACCTTATTGTTGCCCTTCCTTTGGAATGTTTGGCATTCCATATTTTGTGTTGACTTCCGCTGACATTGTTCGGAATATTTTTTGATCTTCTGCTTTACCCAGTTTGGGTTGCATTTGTTTTTTGGCCCATGCAATACTTCTGCAGCAGCTGATGAAGCCTTGTTGCCCCGATCTGAGTATTCTTTATTTTCAAGGCACTCATTGGCTTGGCACTACCCAGAATATCCTGTCCAGTATTCATGGGTGATATATTTTTTTGGTATATGAAAAATAAAAAAATATATTTTATTTAAACTTCAAAATTTGTCTGTCTTTATTTAAAAAGTTATTTCAATTAAATATTATTAAGCAAAACAATTTATGTCTTTAGTATTTGCAATGTATAACTATTGATTTAAATCATTGACTAGACAGTGTGCCCGTTTTAGACCCCCTTGCACGCGCAGAAGACCTACAAGTGGGTCGATGTTCCATCATCCTGGACGTTTGCTAATGCTGTGGGTGGTCACCCACAAGTTAACGAGCGGCCAGGAGTATGGTTTTAATAACCAAATTTTCCACCTAGTTTTCCTACCATTTGTAAATGATTAAAAACAATGTTTTGGGACATATTTGACAAAACACCCAAATTGTCCCTGGGGTGGTGGCTTGGTGGAAAAGGGCGGAACATATTTTAATAATTGCGTATATTTGCAGTCGGGGGAAAATCCACACTTCTTTAAAATTTAAATTTGCAGTGAAATCACAGGTGCCACATAGCTGCTAGAATTTGTAGTTCCACAAGAGCATAATGAGAGGCATGCTGGCACTTGTAGTTCAGCTGTAAAAGATTGCAAAAAATAAGATCATTTCACCAACACATTACACAAGGGAAATGGATAGGGAGACGAGCACCAGGCTTCAGCGTAAGGCGGGGGTGCTGGTGAGGGGGGTAAACTTATTTGCGGGTTTCCCCACTCCCCCAAAATTCCTGGCTTACCCTAAGTGATTTAGGGTGTTAATGCTTTGGACCTAGAGGCCAGGAGTTTGGGTCTCTGAAGCTTTGGCGGTACTCATGTACAAGAACAAAGTAAGTAAAGAGACAACTTAAAAAAGACAACACAGGAAAACATAACAAAGAAGGGTTCCATTTATTTTTCCTTGTAAATAAAAATTGTCTGCCAGGTAATGTTTTAAAACATTTTATGCACGGTCTGTCTGCCAGGGAACGGCACCTTCACCATTAAAATAAGAGACGTATCGGTCCCTGATTTGCTTGGCCCCTCCTGTGACACCTTGGGGAAGCAAGGGAGGATTGACTGAGGACCAGTTTGCAAGTGCCGGTTCAGTGGAAACTCCTGTTGACAAACTGGGTTGTCCTTGTGTTTTACGCAGCAAAAGGTTATGTAAGACACATGCTGACATAACCACCCAATTTATCTTATCCACACGCAGATTTATAGCCGTGTGGAAAACTCGAAAACGATTACTCAAAATGCCAAAGGTGTTCTCCACTGTTCTTCTGGCTCTGGATAGACGATAGTTGAAAATGCGCCTTTCTGGTGTCAATGTTCTTTGGGCAAATGGCTTAAGGACATGTTTGTGCAACGCAAATGCCTCATCACCCACAAATACAAATGATAACCCATGTGAACAATCATTAGCAGTAGGAAGTTGTAACATGTTCTTCTCCATCCTTTCATAAAATGTCGTGTTTTTAAATGATCCACCATCGGAAGCTCGACCATTCTTTCCTACATCAATGAACAAAAATTCATATTTGGCAGAAACTATTGCCATTAGGACGATACTGAAGTAGCCCTTGTAATTAAAGTACAAGGAGCCAGTATTGCTGGGTTGGGTAATCCGGATGTGCTTGCCATCAATGGCACCACCGCAATTTGGAAAATCCCATCTCCTTTCAAATTCCCCAGCAATGTTCTGCCAATCACCAACTGTAGCAGGGAACTGCAATTAAAAACATAAAATATGTTTCAACCGTTTGAATTAAATTGATGAACAAAAAATACCAGTATTTACAAGGGTCAATTTACTACCCATAGTTTTCAGAGACAGAGTGAAACAACAAAAAAAGGTGACAGGCAATTGGGGTGTTTGGGAAAAGACAATGTGAAAGTGTTGAAAAGGTATCCTTACATAACATCAAATTTGGAGGGGTATTCAATATGAAACGTTAACCTCGCCAGCGAGGTTTTCGAACCCGCACATTGGAGGTTTTGACAGTGAAAAAGTATCGCAGGCGCTCCTGCTTATCCCCATATTCAATTTGAATTAGTCAAAAACCTGACCCGCCAATACTTGCATCTTAGAAAAAATTTAAAAATTTTAAAGCAATTATTTGTAGGACCCCAGTAACGATGTCCAGACCTCGGGGATCACTATGGGTACCCCCATTTTTGCCTGCAGAAGAAAGTCTGGGTTTTTCAATAGCTTTGAAAGGTGTTTTTTCCTGCCGCGGCTATGATAAACACCGTATTCATTCCTAAGGAAAAAATGGGGGGACCCATAGTGATCCCCCATGTGTACACATCATTAGGGGGGTCCCTAGAATATTTCCGGGAACTTTTTTATTTTGTTAACCTGTAAAAACAATTCTTTAAAAAATGAAAAAATAAAACATAAGGTCCCCCCCCAAAAGCCAAACCAGCCCGTGGTGGTTTCTAAAAATACGGGGAACAAAATGTGTAGGGTTCCACCGTATTTTAGAAACCAACACCAGGCTGCAGGGACTAGTGCAGGTTTTAAATATAGGGGTCAAAAACGACGTGGGGTACCCCCTATATTTAAGACCAGCACCAGACCCAACCGACCGGGATGCAATGCCACAGCCCGGAGACCCAATCACCGGGGCTCCAGGTCCAAAGCATTACACCCCAAGTCGGTCAGCGCAAGCCGGTGATCTCGGGGGAGTGGGGGACCCCCCCCAAAAAAGGGTCCCCCCTCTCCCAAGCACCACAGGCTTACGCTGAAGCCTGGGGCTCATCCCCATACCCCTGGAGTGGTGGGTATGGGGGTAATGGGGTGGCCAAATAATGTCAGACTATTGTACTTTACAGTGGAACTACAAGTGCCAGCAGACATGCGGAACCTGTAATTTCACTGTAAAATAAATAGTTAAAAAAAGACAACACACACACACCGTGTCCAGTATAAGTTTATTACACACACCTACCCATTCACACATATACTTACCTATATCCTGGCGCTCGTCTCCGCAGTAATCCACGTACTTGGCAAAACAAAAAACGCATACCCGAGGCACAAACGAGCTATGAATATGTGTGTTCCCACGCATACTCATAACTCCCGAATGCCAGCTGACGGCACATTGACGGAGGTTGCAGTCCTGAGAGCCAATCAGCGGACGCGCTGACTGTAGCGCGGCCGCTGATAGGCTCCGGCTACTGAGAGTTCCCACGTGGGCGACTCACACTACGTGGGAACTGTCAGTTGCCGGAGCCAATCAGCGGGCGCTCTACGGTCAGCGCGGCCGCTGATTGGCTGACGGCACTGCAATGCCCCGTGAAGTGCCGATGCCAGGCATTCGGGAGCTAGCTGTATGTGTGGCAACACACATATAGATAGCTCTGTTGCGTGGATCGCCTAAATGGTTTTCTTTAATTTTTTAAATACAATGGATTACTGCGGAGACCAGCGCTGGATGTAGGTGAGTATGACATTTTTCTTGCAGAGCCATGTTTTTGGGAAATCCTACTGGAGAAGAGGACAGAACATCTGGTATAGGTGAGTATATGTGTGAATGGGTAGGTGTGTGTAATAAACTTATACTGGACACGGTGTGTGTGTTTTGTCTTTTTTTAACTATTTATTTTACAGTGAAATTACAGGTTCCGCATGTCTGCTGGCACTTGTAGTTCCACTGTAAAGTACAATAGTCTGACATTATTTGGCCCCCCTATTACCCCCATACCCACCGCTCCAGGGGTATGGGGATGAGCCCCAGGCTTCAGCTTAAGCCTGTGGTGCTCGGGAGAGGGGGGACCTTTTTTTGGGGGGGTCCCCCACTCCCCCGAGATCACCGGCTTGCGCTGACCGACTTGGGGTGTAATGCTTTGGACCTGGAGCCCCGGTGATTGGGTCTCCGGGCTGTGGCATTGCACCCCGGTCGGTTGGGTCTGGTGCTGGTCTTAAATATAGGGGGTACCCCACGTCGTTTTTGACCCCTATATTTAAAACCTGCACTAGTCCCTGCAGCCTAGTGTTGGTTTCTAAAATACGGTGGAACCCTACACATTTTGTTCCCTGTATTTTTAGAAACCACCACTGGCTGGCAAGCCTGGGGCTGGTTTGGCTTTTGGGGGGGGACCTTGTTTTTTTTTTTTAATTCTTTTAACAATTTTTTTTACAGGTTAACAAAAAACAAAAGTTCCCGTAAATATTCTAGGGACCCCCCTAATGATGTGTACACATGGGGGATCACTATGAGTACCCCCATTTTTAACTACTGAAGTCAGGGTTTCTAATAGCCGCAGCAAGTGAATAAATGCCACTTTGAAGAAAGTGGTGCAGAAGAGCATTTAGATTTTTTTTTATAGACAAATAACTATGCCCAGCAAATTTGGGGTACTTCAAAATGGGGTTCAGCATATTTTAATGTTGCTAAAGAGACTTGAAAAAAACGTGAAAAACCAACTTGCGCAAGGAGCTGCAATGAAATAAACACCTGTGGCATACTTGGGGACCCCCCCCAGAGTCTAGTTTGCTTGTTTTTAACTTTGTTCCCCAACATTTATTTTTTGGGCCCCAAAATCAAAGTGGTTTTTTTTGGTGTGTCCCGTTTATTTATTTATTTATTTTTTTACACACATCGTTTCAAGGGGTCATTCTGAAGGATGCAGGCTATTTTTTTTAAAGCCTCCACCCCTAAACCCCAAATCTGCATTTTTTTAAACTGCTAAAGGAAGTAAAAATTTCCACCCATTTTACATTGACTTTTCACTGGCCAAATAAAGTTTAATTAAATGTAATTCAATAATATTGAATACGGGGATAATGAAAAACGACATACATATAACGTCATCGCCCTTATTTTTGAGTCGAATCCGACCTTTTCCATACAAATTTGTTACCCCAGTCAGTTGGTTTTAAATTTAAATAAAAAACAATATGTCATTACATGCAAATAAAAATAATACATTTCAAATACCTTTAAGTACTGGGGCTGGAGGGCTTGGTATATGGCCTTGCACGTCTCCGGTATGATGACGCCCAACGCCTGAGGTGAAATGAGGGAACCAAATTTCAGGTCCGCCAAGGATCTTCCGGTAGCCAAATATCGTAACGTAACCACCAGCCTCTCCTGCGCCGATATGGCCCTCCTCATATTCGTATCCTGTCTCTGAATAACAGGAGTTACAAGCTGCAGCAACTCCTGAAAGACGACGTCGTCCATCCGCAAGAAATTCCGGTAGTCATCCGGATTATTCTCACGGATTTCCATGAGCAAAGGCATATGGGACATGGTATCCCTCCGCAAAAGCCACTCCTTTGTCCAGCAAGAGCGAGGCCTCCTCCTCCTCACGCCCCTCTCCCTCTCAGACAAAATTGCGACTCCTGCGTAGGCCACCATCATTCGCTGACGAATGGGATCCATATCACTATAGCACAATAAACACACTTTGTAAAAGGCAAGCCAAAAACAAAGTGGAGCAAATTAGCAATGTAACGACGTTTAGCTGGTATAAACCGAACCAAACTAGCCACAGAGCAAGAAATGCAAAGCTTTAAAATGGCCCCCAGCTTTTTATTCCCTCATGCTAGTCACACCCAGCATTTCCCTGTCAATCATTAATTTGGACCAATCTTTCGCATTTGAATTTCCACCCTTTTTTTTTCTGTCAGATTTGTCCAATATCGTTTAAATCGTCCATCGTTAATAAAAATCGTTCAAATCGTTGAGTAAATAGTTTCAAAAATCGTTCAAATCTTTGAAATCGTTAAAAAAAAAAAATCGTTAAAATCGTTTAAACGATATCGTTCAAAAAAAAATCTGACCGTGTGTATGCTCCATTACAGTTTGTGTTATATATAACAAGTATGTGAAGTGTTTTTGTTTGTTTAAAGAAAGGAAAACTAAACCAGATGAATGTGTATTGCATGTATAGTATCCTTTTATTTACTAACTTCTCTGCAAGTATAACTACAGATGTGTCCTTGCTCATCTAGCCTCAATACGCCATGCAGCTTGATATGCCTGACGTGAGGGAGTCGTTTGATCCTGTGCAACTCTGCTAGTGTCAGGTGTCTTTTTTTTTGCTGAAAATGCATCTAATTCGCAATGCAATCCGTCAGGACGCACAAGGAGACGGTGCTGATTAATGTGATATGTGGTACTTGTATATCTGTGTACAACAGAGTCTGTAAACGGAACATGGTGTGGTAAAAAAAAGCTGCGGTCGCTGCTTCGTAGCACTTTGCATGCTGATTCAGAGACTCAAAGGAAAAATACTGTTGAAAAGCAATGCTCCAACCTAATGCTGCCCATCCACTATACGATGCGGGGATTACTGCCTGATTTGCAGACGATTACCAAGCGATGGAGCGATAATGACCATCGTTATAGCTCCATCGCTAGGTTTAATCGCCTAGTGGATGGGCAGCATAAGTGACTTGAGGGTAAGAACGCTGCAGCTAATATAGAATGTGCAAATACTAAAAAAAAAAAAATTTAAAACAATGATGGGCTGTGCATTCAACAACACTTACAGTTCCACACATGTATAAAAAAAGAAATAATACTAATATAAGATATACAATTATATATATATATATATATATATATATATATATATATATATATCCAAGTTCAAATAAGCAGCACTCCCAGACTTTCAAAGCTTCAAAAAGATATGTGCATTACTGTGCAACGTTTCGGGGTTACCACCTCCTTCAAGACACACCGTGAAATGTTGCACAGTAAAGCACGATTGTTTTTGAAGCTTTGAAAGTCTGGGAGTGCTGCTTATTTGAACTTGGAAATTAGGACGGGCTAATCACCCCAAGATGAGCTCCCCGGAAAGTATTTGCAAAGGCTCCATTGTTAGTGAGTGCGGGTATTTTTAGGCACTCAGTCATCCAACGGTTGTAAAAAGGTATTTACTGTGAAAAAATCACATTACCAAGTACCAACGTTTCGGATAAACAAGCCCCTTTGTCAAGGTGAATGAAACAGTGTGTGTAAAGAACCTTACCTTAAATAGAGGAAGAAGAAAAACACCCGCCCTGTGCTTGCGGCTGGACGCTGTTCGGGAGTGGCCGCGTGACCGCCCCGTCCCACAGAGATGACGTCAGAGTGTCAGGCGTCGATTGGTAGTCATGACCACCAAGACGCCCGGCCCGACGCGGCTCTGAGGTCCGGCCGTCAAAGTGTAGAGATAGAGTTGCAGATAGCAAATGAAAGGAACATGTGATGCAGAAGAAAAAATACACCAACAGTGTGCAGTGTTGAGAAGGAACATGGGCCCTGATTCAGAGCCGGACACTCTGACCAGAGCGCTCGCTCTGAATCAGGGCCCACCTCCATAATTATGGAGCGTCCTCCTGGACGCTCGTATAGCTGTGGGTCACCACCCACAGCATATACGAGCGTGCAGGTTGATGGTCGCGATGGTCTTGACCATCGCCACTGCGAGCCGAAGCCTGCGGTTGAGTTTCTCAACCGCAAGGCCCGGAGTGATTTTGGCTCTATCAGAGCCAAAATCACTCCCACTGACATCACTAGTGATGTCAGTGGGGCCGGCTTCTGACGGTAGGCGTTCCCTTGGGAATGCCCCCGTCTGGGAGGCACGCCCCCGGCACGCCCACCAAAGGGGGCGCGCTGTCAATCAACATCGACAGCACGCCCCCTTTGATCAGACACAACGAGCGAAGGAAAGTCCTTCGCTCGTCGCGTCTCGCGCATGCGCACGACGGAGCTCCCTCCGTCGTGCGCATGCGTAGTGCACACCATCGACCCACTTGCAAGCGGACAGCCGCTCGCGAGTGGGTCTGAATCAGGCCCATGGAGCGGAGAGATACATACATTAATAATTTAATATCTCTAATCCAAAAAATATTTTAAACAACTAGATAGACTAAAGACAATACATGAGCCTGCCATAGAAGGAAACAGCTGTACCATGGCCATATGAAACATAAAAGGAAGCTGTTAGCGTGAACCCTCAAATCCCCAAAGAGTATGAGAGATACACTCTAATATCAGAAAAGGGTGGATGTGGAGAGCGGAACAGTGACTGATCAGGCAAAAAGAACATTATCTAAAGTCCGCCCTGCACGGGTTGATGCTTAATGGTAGATGAAGTCCAGAGGGTGGGTGTCGTGGTAGATTGATCCTGAAATGTGGATGTAGAACTAATTAAAGACATTCCACAAGATTATCTCGTTTAAACCATGCGGGCTGGTGGTGTTAAGATTGAAAATCCACCAAGCCTCCTTCCGCAGGAGGTCTCCTTCTCGGTCTCCACCCCTTATGGACTTTGGAATGTGGTCGATAACCATATGCCTTAACATGGAGAGGGAATGTTTATTGTCAGCAAAATGTCTGGCCACTGGTTGATCCGATGGTTTGCCAGACAGAGCCGCTTTGATGGCTGACCGATGGAGGGCCATACGTTCCCTCATGGTTCTAGTGGTTTTGCCTATATAATAGAGGCCGCATGGGCACATGATCAAGTAAATTATAAAAGTAGAAATGCATGTCAAAACAAATTTAATATTGAATATGCGATCCGAATGCGGATGTTTGAATTTGGTGCCGACCACCATGTTGCGGCAAGTGGTACAACCAAGGCATTTGTAACACCCCGGGGATCTAGACAGAAATGTGGAAGAGACAAGGGGGTCCTTCTTGACTGAAAAATTGGTGATGTCCGTATGGACCACCCAGTCCTTAATGTTCTTGCTTCTCGTGAAGCACGCCATAGGTCTCTTGTTCTTAAAACAAGGTAAGCTTTTGTCCGTCGAGACTATGGGCCACAAGGCCCTGGTGGCTCTCTGGATAACTCCACTAGAGGTCGAATATGGGCTCTTCCATGGAATTATTTCCTTGAGGTTTCTCTGTTTAGGATGGAGTAACAACTCCAGAGACATAGACATGACCTCTCCCTTCTGGATGTGCAATAAAGAGGAATCATAGCCTCTCTACTGGAATTTTTCTATGACGGTGTCTAATTCCGATGCCAGTGTTGAACTGTCGTTAGTAATTCTAGCCACCCTAATCATTTGGGACTTCGGTAAGCCTTTCTTGAGGGCTTCCGGGTGGTGGCTGTTAGCCTTCAAAATAGTGCCCACTATTCGGGGTTATACCTTCCGATAGTGGGTATATTTTTTAACCTAAATCCACGTGGTATCATTTTCTCTCTGTAGTAATCAGAGAGGGAGATGCCATGCATAAGGAAGTCAATCTCCCTCTTCTTCAATTTTAACAGCTGATGATAAGCATCCTCACAGCCATGTTGTCTATCTGCATGGGAAAGGTGTTCCTTAAAACGGAGGCGGTCAGCGTCGTCATCAGTAAAACTGTAAGTTTCCTCTCTGGAGATGGAAATCCCTCTACATCCACGTGTTTCGTCCTGTGAAGAGCCTGTATCTGCCGTTTCCATGTTAAATAACACCGCTGTGTGAAAAAATCAATGCGGGTGCTACACCTCGAAGTATATCAAATAGAATAAAATTCTTGGTGCCTCGTCTCGAGCTGGACTGGTCGAGACTAGGACAAGAGACCTATGGCGTGCTTCACGAGAAGCAAGAACATTAAGGACTGGGTGGTCCATACGGACATCACCAATTTTTCAGTCAAGAAGGACACCCTTGTCTCTTCCATATTTTTGTCTAGATCCCCGGGGTGTTACAAATGCCTTGGTTGTACCACTTGCCGCAACATGGTGGTCGGCACCAAATTCAAACATTCGGATCGCATATTCAATATTAAATTTGTTTTGACATGCATTTCTACTTTTATAATTTACTTGATCATGTGCCGATGCGGCCTCTATTATATAGGCAAAACCACAAGAACCATGAGGGAACGTATGGCCCTCCATCCGTCAGCCATCAAAGCGGCTCTGTCTGGCAAACCATCGGATCAACCAGTGGCCAGACATTTTGCTGACAATAAACATTCCCTCTCCATGTTAAGGCATATGGTTATCGACCACATTCCAAAGTCCATAAGGGGTGGAGACCGAGCAGGAGACCTCCTGCGGAAGGAGGCTAGGTGGATTTTCAATCTTAACACCACCAGCCCGCATGGTTTAAACGAGATAATCTCATGGAATGTCTTTAATTAGTTCTACATCCACATTTCAGGATCAATCTACCACGACACCCACCCTCTGGACTTCATCTACCATTAAGCATCAACCCGTGCAGGGCGGACTTTAGACAATGTTCTTTTTGCATGATCAGTCACTGTTCCGCTCTCCACATCCACCCTTTTCTGATATTAGAGTGTATCTCTCATACTCTTTGGGGATTTGAGGGTTCACGCTAACAGCTTCCTTTTATGTTTCATATGGCCATGGTACAGCTGTTTCCTTCTATGGCAGGCTCATGTATTGTCTTTAGTCTATCTAGTTGTTTAATAATTTAATATCTCTAATCCAAAAAATATTTTAATGTATGCATCTCTCCGCTCCATGTTCCATCTCAACACTGCACACTGTTGGTGTATTTTTTCTTCTGCATCACATGTTCCTTTCATTTGCTATCTGCAACTCTATCTCTACACTTTGACGGCCGGACCTCAGAGCCGCGTCGGGCTGAGCGTCTTGGTGGTCATGACTACCAATCGACGCCTGACACTCTGACGTCATCTCTGCAGGACGGGGCGGTCACGCGGCCACTCCCGGACAGCGTCCAGCCGCAAACACAGAGCGGGTGTTTTTCTTCTTCCTCTATTTAAGGTAAGGTTCTTTACACACACTGTTTCATTCACCTTGACAAAGGGGCTTGTTTGTCCCAAAACGTTGGTACTTGGTAATGTGATTTTTTCACAGTAAATACCTTTTTACAACCGTTGGATGACTCCAAGTGCCACTGTTTGCTGTTTGTTGGAATTTGTTTACTCAGAGGGCACCGGAGCAAGTGGACATATTTATACAGAGTGCCAGTCTTTTACCGTCATTTGTATCCATTTGGACGACCAGTCCAGCTCAAGACGAGGCACCAGGACTTTTATTCTATTTGAATTACCTCGAGGTGTAGCACCCGCATTGATTTTTTCACACAGCGGTGTTATTTAACATGGAAACGGCAGATACAGGCTCTTCACAGGACGAAACACTTGGATGTAGAGGGATTTCCATCTCCAGAGAGGAAACTTACAGTTTTACGAATGACGACGCTGACCGCCTCCGTTTTAAGGAACACCTTTCCCATGCAGATAGGCAACATGGCTGTGAGGATACTTATCAGCTGTTAAAATTGAAGAAGAGGGAGATTGACTTACTTATGCATGGCATCTCCCTCTCTGATTACCACAGAGAGAAAATGATACCACGTGGATTTAGGGTAAAAAATATACCCACTATCGGAAGGTATAACCCCGAATTCTGTAAAAAGTGGATAGGCATCCTCAATAAGTGTAGCATGGACCTCATGCTCTTAGTTATAGAGGAGTCGGGACGCGAGCTCAAATTGACCAGAGAAAGGATTGCATCATGTGAACAGGAGTACAAGCAAACTTTTCAGCAGGATGCGACACAAGATTGTTGCCATAAACTACAGGCGCAATGTGACAACTATCGCAGAGATCTGATTAGATTCAAGAGGAATAAACAGACTACCATTAGAAGCGACTACGATGACAACAGGGTATATCGTTGGCTAATGGGGGGTGACACACTTGCACAATTCTCTAAACCATTCAGACAGAGGCGCAGTACTGGAGGAGGAGGAGGAGGGAAGGTCTCAGTCGGGAGGTGGTAACTTCCAACAGCGATTCAGAAGCAGCAATTATAGAACGTGAGGATCATTTAGAAGGACCCACTACCTCTGCAGTGACACAAGGAGCAGTACCCAAGCAGCCAAAAAACCGGGGACGCCTACCCGCAGGGGGGGTCAACACTCGAGGATCTACAGGGCAAACATGCAAGAAGAAAGCTTAGTATACAACCTGTCCTCGAGACCCTTTTCTCCTGCAGAGACAAGCGTCCTTAAAAAGGGTCTTTCATTCATTCACACCAATCATCACAACGACTTAGCGTGGCAGATAGCCTTACACCGCTTTAGCCGCAAGCTCCAATTACAAGAATTCTTTCAACACAATGAATCAACGCATCCCTCACCTTTACATCACGAGTTTATTAAGAAGAGGTCTAAATCTTCATTTGATCCCACCTCTCTGAACCCTTCCTTAAAATCCTTCACACGTCTTTTAGATGATTCTATCACCAAGCGTCCCAAGTTAGACACTATAATCTAAACAAGGAGGAGTGGCGCACTTTGAAAGCGATCGGTGATTACAGGGATGTGGTGATCCGCCCTGCCGATAAGGGGGGTGGCATCGTGATCCAGGATCTCACCAACTACAGGGATGAAATCTACCGCCAATTGGCCGACGATAATACATATCAGAAACTTACGACTGATCCCACCTCCGAATTTAAACAGGAACTAGACGCCTTACTTATTAAGGCGGAACAAGAAAACCTTATTACTGAGCAATTGCTCAAGGCACTCATACAAAAACACCCCGTGGTTCCTATTTTGTTCACAGTACCTAAGATCCACAAGCGCATCAATAAGCCGCCAGGCCGTCCGATCATTTCGGCTAGAAATTCAATCTACCAACCAGTGTCACAATTTTTGGACAGTATTCTGCAACCCCTTATTACCATTCAACCCACTTACATTAAAGATACGACAAGTTTCCTCCTATTACTCGAGAAGATCGATTACATCCCCGACAACACCATTATCTGCGTCATGGATGTGTGTAGTCTTTACACCAGCATCCCACATAAGGAAGGCCTAGAAGCCATGAGACAGTTTCTACAAACTATGGACATGTCCTCTCTTAATCACCAGCTGTTCCTTCACCTTCTCGAACTCACTCTTACCAGGAATTATTTCCTGTTTGATGGCAAGTTCTTCTTACAGAAGAACGGATGTGCTATGGGAAGTATTGTGGTGCCTTCCTACGCCAACGTGTTCATGTTCAGAGAAGAGCACCTGATGTTCTTCTCTGACTTGGAGATTACCAAACACATAGTAGCGTTTGCCCGCTACATCGATGACCTGTTTATGCTCTGGTCAGGCGGGGCAACTGCATTCCTTAAGTTGATGGACAATTTGAACTCTCGCGATTCACCAATCAAGTTCACGTTCCAATACAGCCCAGATACTTGAACTTTTTAGATGTACAGGTGTCTCTCTGTAACGGCACCATCCGGACCAGAGTTTACACCAAACCAACTAACAAGAACACTCTTTTGAAGGCTAACAGCCACCACCCGGAAGCCCTCAAGAAAGGCTTACCGAAGTCCCAAATGATTAGGGTGGCTAGAATTACTAACGACAGTTCAACACTGGCATCGGAATTAGACACCGTCATAGAAAAATTCCAGCAGAGAGGCTATGATTCCTCTTTATTGCACATCCAGAAGGGAGAGGTCATGTCTATGTCTCTGGAGTTGTTACTCCATCCTAAACAGAGAAACATCAAGGAAATAATTCCATGGAAGAGCCCATATTTGACCTCTAGTGGAGTTATCCAGAGAGCCACCAGGGCCTTGTGGCCCATAGTCTCGACGGACAAAAGCTTAACTCGTTTTAAGAACAAGAGACCTATGGCGTGCTTCACGAGAAGCAAGAACATTAAGGACTGGGTGGTCCAAACGGACATGACCAATTTTTCAGTCAAGAAGGACCCCCCCTTGTCTCTTCCACATTTCTGTCTAGATCCCCGGGGTGTTACAAATGCCTTGGTTGTACCACTTGCCGCAACATGGTGGTCGGCACCAAATTCAAACATCCACATTCGGATCGCATATTCAATATTAAATTTGTTTTGACATGCATTTCTACTTTTATAATTTACTTGATCATGTGCCCATGCGGCCTCTACTATATAGGCAAAACCACAAGAACCATGAGGGAACATATGGCCCTCCATCCGTCAGCCATCAAAGCGGCTGTCTGGCAAACCATCGGATCAACCAGTGGCCAGACATTTTGCTGACAATAAACATTCCCTCTCCATGTTAAGGCATATGGTTATCGACCACATTCCAAAGTCCATAAGGGGTGGAGACCGAGCAGGAGACCTCCTGCGGAAGGAGGCTTGGTGGATTTTCAATCTTAACACCACCAGCCAGCATGGTTTAAACGAGATAATCTTGTGGAATGTCTTTAATTAGTTCTACATCCACATTTCAGGATCAATCTACCACGACACCCACCCTCTGGACTTCATCTACCATTAAGCATCAACCCGTGCAGGGCGGACTTTAGACAATGTTCTTTTTGCATGATCAGTCACTGTTCCGCTCTCCACATCCACCCTTTTCTGATATTAGAGTGTATCTCTCATACTCTTTGGGGATTTGAGGGTTCACGCTAACAGCTTCCTTTTATGTTTCATATGGCCATGGTACAGCTGTTTCCTTCTATGGCAGGCTCATGTATTGTCTTTAGTCTATCTAGTTGTTTCAAATATTTTTTGGATTAGAGATATTAAATTATTAATGTATGTATCTCTCCGCTCCATGTTCCATCTCAACACTGCACACTGTTGGTGTATTTTTTCTTCTGCATCACATGTTCCTTTCATTTGCTATCTGCAACTCTATCTCTACACTTTGACGGCCGGACCTCAGAGCCGCGTCGGGCCGGGCGTCTTGGTGGTCATGACTACCAATCGACGCCTGACACTCTGACGTCATCTCGACGGGGCGGTCACGCGGCCACTCCCGGACAGCGTCCAGCCGCAAGCACAGAGCGGGTGTTTTTCTTCTTCCTCTATTTAAGGTAAGGTTCTTTACACACACTGTTTCATTCACCTTGACAAAGGGGCTTGTTTGTCCCGAAACGTTGGTACTTGGTAATGTGATTTTTTCACAGTAAATACCTTTTTACAACCGTTGGATGACTCCAAGTGCCACTGTTTGCTGTTTGTTGGAATTTGTTTACTCAGAGGGCACCGGAGCAAGTGGACATATTTATACAGAGTGCCAGTCTTTTACCATCTATATATATATATATATATATATATATATATATATATATATATATTATTAGGGTGTATTACAACAAGGTGTTTTTTTTGTATAAAACAGTTATGTGCAAAGTGCTAGTAGATAAAGGCCCTCATTCAGAGCCGTACGCTCTGAGCAGAGCGCACGCTCTGAATGAGGGCCGGGCTCCATTTTCATGGAGCGTCCTCCTGGACGCTCGTATAGCTGTGGGTCACCACCCACAGGCTATACGAGCGTGCTTTGTGATGGCCGCGATGGTCGAGACCATCGCGACCATCGAAATTGCGAGCCGGATCCTGCGGTTGAGGTTTTCAACCGCAAGCTCCGGAGTGATTTTGGCTCTATCAGAGCCAAAATCACTCCCACTGACATCACTAGTGATGTCAGTGGGCCGGCTTCTGACGGGAGGCGTTCCCGTGGGAACGCCCCCGTCAGGGAGGCACGCCCCCGGCACGCCCACCAAAGGGGGCGTGCTGTCAATCAACATTGACAGCACGCCCCCTTTGATCGGACACAACGAGCGAAGGACTTTCCTTCGCTCGTTGCGTCTGGCGCATGCGCACGACGGAGCTCCCTCCGTCGTGCGCATGCTCAGTGCATAACATCGACCCACTTGCGAGCGGACAGCCGCTCGCGAGTGGGTCTGAATCAGGCCCAAAGTGCATAATTATATCTGAATAATTTAACAACATAAAACTACTGCAAGAAAATTGTAAATACCAATTGGTCAAAATGTACAATTTATTCCAAAAATGTAAAACAAATAAGAGAAAAAGAAGACATACAATGGAAATACTATGTTGGGGGAATTCCCTCAAAACATAGCCAGTTCAAATAAAATACAAGGTTAGTAAAAAATACGTTTTGGTAAGAGAATACAAATAAAAATAATAGCTTATCTGAATCAAGGTTTTAAAGGAATATGCTTTTTCTTAGGACAAGAGGTAAGGTTCCCAGTAGAGATTGGAGAAGACAGATTGGTGTGGATGGTGAGGAAGACAGAGTGGTGCGGATGGTGGGGGGGAGACCAAGTTGCACGGTTGGGGAACCAGAGTAGTGCAGATGGAGGAAGAAAGAGTGCCGCAGATGAGAGAAAGACAGCAACGTGGTTGGGAGAAGGCACGGATGCAGGGCGGTGCGGCTGGGGAAAAACATTGGTGCGGATGAGGGAACACAGACTATTACAGTTGGGAGACCATACAGCAGTAGGGATTGGGGAATATATAGCAGCATGGAGGCATATAGGGGAAGAAAGTGTACATGCATAGTCAGAGTATGATATATTTAAAAATAAGGGAGCTGAACGCGTATTCTAAATGAGATAAATGTATGCAGTGAGAAGGCAGCACAGACGGTGTAATGGTTAGCGTTACTGCCTCACAGCACTGAGGTCATGGGTTCGGTTCCCACTATGGCCTTAACTGTGTGGAGTTTGTATATTCTCCCTGTGCTTGCGTGTGTTTCCTCCGGGTACTCCGGTTTCCTCCCACACTCCAAAAATATACTGGTAGGTTAATTGGCTCCCCACAAAATTGACCATAGTGTGTATGTTTGTGAGTGCGTGGTAGGGAATATAGATTGTAAGCTCCATTGGGGCAGGGACAGATATGAATGGTAAGAAATTCTCTGTACAGCGCTGCGGAATATGTGTGCGCTATATAAAATAACTGGTAATAAATAATAAGGATGTGGGAAGCCAGTGAGATTGTTTTGGTGATCAAATGGGAAGATTGTGGGCACTGAGTGGGATGTGGGAGCCACATAACTGCTCAAACCCCAGTTGCACAGACTGCATGTGTGTATTCCAATGAGCACACAATTCTGTGAATTAGCAGCTCCACCATTTTGTGAGTAACAGCAATCTCATTCTGTGAGAGTCCTGAATCTGCAGTTAACCACTTGGTGTGATTGCATACCAGATCTGTATTGCGCAAGGAACACGTCCATTAAGGCGTCAGCCTTAATGATCGTAATTTCATTGCTTTTTGAAGTTTGAGTGGCAGAAAATCAATAGGTTTTGTGAATTTTCAGATCATGTCTAAGTAGCCTTAATGGGACATGTGAAACCGTAAGATTTTTTGTCTATGGAATTTCAAAGCTTTTTTTAAAATTTATTAACTATCAAGGTTTGGATGAGCAAACCAGGCCACCTGCAGGGGAGAAGGGCAACAAAATGGTACACTAATGCAGCTGGAAGAGGGGACAGCACACAGGAGGTTTGTGTTGTGTGGTGCATATGACTATATAAATATTGTCTTAGTAGTACTACAGGTCAAAGCAGGCATCCCCCGCATACTGGCACTTGGAGAACCACAAGTAACAGCAGGTGGGGCACTAAGGGGCTGCTGGTACCTATAGTACCCCTGCAAAATAAATATTAAAATAAAACAGACAGACACCATTTTTTAAGTATTTTATTTAGCGGGACATTCACCTTGGGGGCGGCAGCCTTAAGCTCTTTTACATGGCTGCTGCTCCCCCAGGACTTCTATGGAGTCTTCACCTGGAGGGCGACGGCCTTAAGCTCTTTTTCCTGGCCCATCCAGGGCTTCCGCGGCATCTTCTATCTTGTCTTCGGCAGCTCTTCTCTGCTGCCTCCCTCCCCGCCGCCGACTCAGTGCACGGCAACTCGCGCTGGCAATATTTAAGCCAGCCAAGGGGGCATGGCGATGACGTCGCAAGCAGTGATTGGCTCGCGGTGGCCATCTTTGAATTTCAAAAATGGGGCTGAGGCGCCATTTTTGAAAAGGGCACGCTCGGTTCTCACCATTGAACTCAATGGCGAGAACCGCTCATTGGCTGAGAGGCGGAAGGCTCGCCTCTCTCAGCCAATGAGCGCTCCGCACTGGGATTTCTGGACTGAAATCCCACAGCGGAGCTGTCATTCGGGTAATAGTGTCCTTAACTACTAATGTCCGTGGGCTCGGGTAATTTGTGTTTTTTTTTTGCCAAGACCCAGGATTTGCCTACTTTGGAACGAAGAGGACAGATCCACGCATAGGAGGAGGAGAGTATGACATTTTTTATTACAGGTACTCCTTTGGATTACCTACTGGAGAAGAGGACAGATTGGCTTCAAGGATACATAGGTGAGTATGTGAGATAGTGTGTATGCATTTGTGAGTACATGTGTGTGTGCATGTATGTTTTAATAAAATTATACTTTTCTACGGTGTGTGTTGTGTTTTTTTAATTTTGCTTTTGCTTTGGAACTACAGCTACCAGCACGCCCGTAATGCCCCGCATGCTGATACTTGTGGTTCTTCAAGTACCAGCATGCGGGGGAGGCTTGCTGGGAACTGTAGTTCCACAGCAAGAGACACTGGGGTGCCCTGGAGAGGGGGACACCTTTATTGGGGAAGTCCCCAGGGATCCCCAGCCTGGGGTGACTAGCGGTCAGGGGTGATGCTGCGGCTGGGGGGCCCGGTGAAAGGGCTCCCCTGGCTGTGGCATCAACCCTCCCCCACGCTAGAAAGAGTCAGGTGCTGATTCTGGGAAATACAGGGGGGTCCTACGCATTTTTTGCCCCTGTATTGCCAGAACCAGGACCGGCTCAGAGCCCAGTGCTGGTTGCGCTAAATACGGGGGACCCCTACGTCATTTGTCCCACGTATTTTGGCAACCAGGACTGGTTCTGAAAAGCCTGGTGCTGGTTGTGCTTCATACAGGGGACCCCTACATTGTTTTCCCCCTGAATTTAGCACAACCAGTACTGGGGCTCCATAGCCCGGGGCTGGTTGTTTATTTGGGGAGGGGGCCACGCCATTTTTTTCTGTTTTTATTTTTAAACACAGAGGCACAGACGGGGTCTCACTGACCCGTCCGTGCTTCTGTGTTTGTTTTTTTAAAACACCTGCAGGTATTACAGAATTTTCAGATCCGAGCCTGCATCTGTGTACTGCTACCTCCCCCGGGTCCTAACGCCTGCACCACCACCGCCGCTAACGCCCGCTACCGTCCCCGGTTCCCAGCTGCAGCTAATGCCCGCTAACCCCTACTCCCTCTCCCCTGCATCCCGGCCGCAGCAAACGCCGGCTTCCTACCCCCCGATTCCGGACCCCACTACTGCCCGCAAACGACATCCATCTTGCTGCACCCAAGTGAAACCACTATGACTACACCTGCTGGAGGCTCCTACTGAGGCTGCACAACAAGTTGAAAAGTCTTACCTCTACAATGGAGCATTCTTGAGGTAATAGTTTAAAAACTAACTTTCTAATTTACCTGAATCCCAAAAGCGCGTACCCTGGCATAATAGCTATCTAATAAAACAAACCCCCAAGTTTAATTTCCAGCCCTACCCTGAGTTATATGGCTTCCCAAAAATCCCCCATAGACTATAGCAGAAAAGGGTTCCTAATTGAGAATGTCAGAAAAAAAAGTGACAGTTGGAGCTTTAGATTACCCCCATGTCCATGTCCTAATTTTTTATGTTTTTGCCCTGAAATTTGGCATGCAGCACCCAGTGACAGTTCTACCCGGCCATGCCAAATTTCAGATCCGTACCTCTAATAACTTTTGAGGTGTAGCCCCTTGAACACCCTGCCCCCCCCCCCCTCCGGAATTCTCTATGGAGAAATCAGTTATTTTAGATGCAGCCTTAATATAAGGGCATGATTGCGCCCTTATTATTATAATAATAATAATAATAATAGATAGATATCTACATACACACACATACATATACACACACACACACACCATGTAAAACAAAGCAAACATTTTTTTCTCACATCAGAGCCTGAATGTTTGGTATGGACAAAAGTCTCTAGAGCCTAGATGAAGATCTTATTCAGATGGTGCGTTGCACTTTATACAAGGTTTATAGCTAGTCCAGTTTCAAGATAACAAAGCTGCAATATGTTGTAAATTACACTATATGGCTTGAAACATCTGAAGTGTCTCTCTAGGCTTGAGATGATGACAATATATTAGCTATAAAATAGTGTTAAATGTTGTGTTCAATTTTAAGTGAAAAATTACTCCTACTCCGGAGTATGTTTAAGACTGGAGCAACTCCCCAACATTGGTAATCCCAGGGTACCTTCCGATTTGGCCACAGTATATAGGCAGCAGCTTATATTTATAGCATCTGTCTCATTCCACTCATAGACAAAATAGCCACAGCGCTCCGCTGTTTTGGCTAACCTCGCTTGATTAGTAGCTTATATTTATGAGGTCTGTCTCATCTCACCGATATAGACTAAATAGCCACAGCGGTCCACTGTTTTAGCTCACCCTGCTTGATCACCAAATCCTGGCTGTTCTCCGTTCGAAAGGGATACCTTGATAGCAAGTGGATGATTTGTTAGCCGATCAGACTCCCGACGCTGGAGCGCTTGTGAGCACAGATACTGCCGGGCTGGAAGCTGCAGCAGAGAGGGAGAGAAGGTCCTGTGTCGCGGGCAGATGGATATATTGGCTCCGTGCTGTGGATAGATAATGTCCCCCTGGTTTGGCAGCATACAGGTAGCTCAACGTGTTTCTGTGTATTCAAACACCTTCATCAGGAGCGTGAAGAGATTCAGAGACTCAGTTGCACACAGATCTACAACAGTCGCATATGAAATTAATGGGTACAATCTACTGGTGCATCCTAGTTGCGTTACATTGCGAGTTAAGGCACATTTTCATCAAAAAAGACACCCGATGCTAGCAGAGTCTCACAGAACCTGGCGCTCCACGAGGGGCTTATTGGCGCGACTGCAGCAAAGACAAGTGAGGACACATCAGCGAGACGGCACTTAGGTTTTCATTTTGAAAAGAAAAAAAAAAAGGGATCACACATTCACACTAGGGCGATTTAATTGAGCGCAATATTGAATAGCTCCAGGGATGAGCTTCCGAAGCTATTCAATTGACAGCTCTGTAAATTGACTAAACTATGGCCGAAATGTTGATTTCTGGCTTAGAGTGTGCACAAACAGCATCGTGGCCGGAACTTAAGTTGGAGAAAGCTGGTTACCGCTACTAAATATTGGCTTAAGGTACAGTAACAGACAACTCCCTACTAAATACAGGGCACAATGCAGTCAACTGAATAGCTCTGAAAACTCCTTCCTGGCACTATTCAAATTGCACTGAATTGAATCGCCCCCACAGTGAAGACTTGAGTGTATCATTATTGCCACCACAACTGTATACTTTTGTGGGAGAACACTGTATGCACACAATAATCTAAATATTTCAGTAGCATTTAGTGCATTTTCAACAAAGGCTTCAGTAGCTTTTAGTGCACAGATTTATCAGAATGTTTCCGTAGCATTTAGTGCACAGATTTATCAGTAGCATTTAGTGCACAGATTTATCAGAATGTTTCCGTAGCATTTAGTGCAGATTTATCAGTAGCATTTAGTGCACAGATTTATCAGAATGTTTCCGTAGCATTTAGTGCACAGATTTATCAGAATGTTTCCGTAGCATTTAGTGCAGATTTATCAGTAGCATTTAGTGCACAGATTTATCAGAATGTTTCCGTAGCATTTAGTGCAGATTTATCAGTAGCATTTAGTGCACAGATTTATCAGAATGTTTCCGTAGCATTTAGTGCAGATTTATCAGTAGCATTTAGTGCACAGATTTATCAGAATGTTTCCGTAGCATTTAGTGCAGATTTATCAGTAGCATTTAGTGCACAGATTTATCAGAATGTTTACATAGCATTTAGTGCAGATTTATCAGTAGCATTTAGTGCACAGATTTATCAGAATGTTTACATAGCATTTAGTGCAGATTTATCAGTAGCATTTAGTGCACAGATTTATCAGAATGTTTCCGTAGCATTTAGTGCACAGATTTATCAGAATGTTTCCGTAGCATTTAGTGGAGATTTATCAGTAGCATTTAGTGCACAGATTTATCAGAATGTTTCCGTAGCATTTAGTGCAGATTTATCAGTAGCATTTAGTGCACAGATTTATCAGAATGTTTCCATAGCATTTAGTGCAGATTTATCAGTAGCATTTAGTGCACAGATTTAACAAAAGATTTCAGTAGTATTTAGTGCACAGATTTAACTAAATGTTTCAGTAGCATTCAGGGCCTGATTCAGACCCGCTCACAAGCGGGTCGATGGTGGCCCAGTGAACATGCGCACAACGGAGCCGGCTCCGACGCGCGCATGCACGAGACCCGGATAGCGACAGGCAAACCGTTGCTCCGGGCCTCGTACCAAAGGGGGCGTGCTGTCGATGTTGAGTGACAGCACGCCCCCTTTGGTGGGCGGGCTGGGGCGTGGCTGCCCAGACAGAGGCGTTCCCATGGGAACGCCTACCGTCTGGGGCCGGCCCCACTGACATCACAAGTGATGTCAGTGGGAGTGCTTTCGGCTCTGTTAGAGCCGAAAGTACTCTGGGGCTTGCGGCAACGAGACCCTACCACAAGGGTCTCGTCGCAAGCCCGATGATCGCGATGGTCTTGACCATCGCGACCATCTTCCTGGCTGCTTGCTATAGCTGTGGGTGGTCACTCACAGCTATGCGAGGGGCCAGGAGGTCGCACTGAAAAACAAGAAGGACGGCCCTGATTCAGAGCGAGCACTCTGTCAGAGCGTCCGGCTCTGAATCAGGCCCTCACACATTTAATAATGTTTTAAAACAATGGTCAAAAAGCCAAATGTCTATTGCAAGTAACAATTTTCAGTGTTTGTTTAAATTGAATACGGTTTAAAAAATAGATATATTCTGCAAAGCAGACCCAATTTATCTTTGGTCATCAATTTGTTATACCTGTATATATCAAATACAAAACTAAACGTGCCATAAATCTAGCATAATTTACTATTACAGAGGTATAGATGGGTCCTCTTACGTCTAGCCTCCTTGCACGTTAAACAGCCCTTCTAGTTGCGCCATGCTGTGGCGTGACTCGGTAGCGTAGAGCGTCTTTTGTACTGCTTTTTACCTTCAAATGCGTCTTATTCACACAGCGATGATAACACAAGCAGCTTCTGCTGATTAAAATGATATGCAGCATGCCTATGTTCTCCGAGTACGGGTGTAACTGCATGCAAAACGCTACGTTAGTGTCAGCAGCTGTACCTCCGTAACGTAGTATTTCACATGCAGATACACCCACAGACGCACAGAACATAGGCATGCTTCATATCATATTAATCAGAAGACGCTGCTTGTACCATCTATTTGCATCGCTGTGTGAATAAGATGCATTTGAAGGCAAAGATTTGCACAAAAGGTGCTACCAAGTCAACGAGAGCCTCTGCGTTGTGTGGCGCGGCTTGTAGCACACGGAGGATAGATGTATGTGGACACATCTGTAAATATTAAAAAAAAAAAATTACATCTTGTCCTCTCAAGTTTTTTGTTTATTTAACAGAAATTGGATACAGGACTTTGATACACCATCATAGAATCAAACAACCACACAGATTCCAAATCATCTGAATAAAGCTTAGATAAAAAGAAAGGAATTGGGGCGGAACGAAAATTAAGTTCTTCACTGCAGTTCCACCTCAATACTAGAAACAGCCCTTTCAGATTACCGTTTAGCCAATTAGGGTGATGTTTGCAGTTTATAGGGATGTAACTATTCGAGTCGGTGGGTTTAGCAAAGTCTTTAGTATGTACAGATGTGTCCACATACATCTTACCTCCCTGCGCTACAAGCCGCCTTAAACTAAACCCATGAGCGCAATGCGACTCGGTAGCGCCAAGCATCTTTTTGTGCGACCTTTTACCTTCAAATGTGTCTTATTCGCACAAGCAGCTAGTGCTGAGTAAAATGATATGCAGCATGCCTATATTCTGGCATTTGAAGGTAAAACGTTGTACAAAAAGAAGCTCGGTGCTACCTAGTCATGCCACGGCATGACGTGACTAGAAGGGCTGTTTAACAGGCAAGGAAGTAAGATGTATGTGGACACATCTGTAACACATTATCCTTTATATTGCAAGATCCCAGAAAATTTATTGAGATATTATTAATCTCAAATGAAAGTTTTATGTTCTTAAAAATATTAAGTTTTTCACAAAAATTCTGTAGTTCTGTTGTAGACCCCTTCCAGATGAACATGATGTCATCAATAAATCTATACCAGGATACCAAGTTCGCACCCGCAACCTCTTTACCCCAGGTTCGGGAAGGGGCTGCGGATGCACAAAAACCTGGCTCTGCAGGCCGCCATGCGGGGGGGGGGGCACGCTGTGTGCGTTGTCTGCATCCTGAACCCCTGGTTAGCGGCCTCCTCATCAGGAGGAGTCAATAGATGGAGGTGAGAGACGGGGCCAGAGCACGTATACAGCCTGGTACAGGTGGGAGGGGGTGAGAGTGCCCTCACCCCTGTGTGTGTACTGTATGTGGGGGCCCTCACCCCTGTGTGGAGAGTGTGAGTGCTGTCAACCGTGGGGGGAAAACCAGCATGATGGCCGACACCAATACCTGTAGGACACCCATGACTGTCTGTTTTGGGATTATATCAGGCCACAAATACCTATCAGTAGGCTTGTAGAATAGTCCAAAGTGCTTGTAGTGATAGCTGCTTTACATAAATAATATACCTGTCCATACTCGCCAGCCCATACCTGTCCATACTCGCCAGCCCGGCAGCATTGTGTGACAGGCAGCCTGTGCATCAGTTTGGCTCACAAACAGATTTATAAAATACTGCAGAGCCGACTGAGCTCCCCGCAGCCAGCGTACTAGAATGACAGGCAGCCAATCAGATGTCACTGCTGCCGGGCCCTGGTGAGTAGAGAGAGCTGCCCACAACACACTCCTTCCTGCTGGTAGTATATAAAATCAGTGTCTGCATTTCTTTGACTTCAACACCCCCAGTCTCACCACCAGGTAGATCTGTTAGTGACAAGTAAATATATAAAAAAAATTGCATTATCTACCCCCAACCCCCATGTGTGCCTCTGCCCCAACCCCCATGTGTGCCTCTGCCCCAACCCCCATGTGTGCCTCTGCCTCACAAACATTATCTGATATGATTTGTTGTGATATCTACAAGGTGGCTGTTATTTGGACTGTGGGGTGTTCTCTCTACTACCTGCCTTCTGGAGACTGAATTGGGAAACCTGCACCCAAAGTTATCTGGACAATCTAAGGCAAGATGGAGGAGGAACCCTGTTTAACTACTGGGAGTGGAGATATGCTTATTATTTCTTTTTTTAGGAGTATGATGTAGTAATAAACTTTTATCCATGTGTCCGGCAATGCTGCACTATTTTTCTTGTCTTTTTCGGTTTACCTTTGGAATTTATTAACTAACATACGGGGAGTGGATCAAAGGTTATGTGACAGTACACAGAAAAAGGAAAAAAGCGAAAGCCAGGGAACATGCAAAAGTGTCCTAAATGATAAAAAGGAAAATATAACTAATCTCTAAAGGAACTGTGGGCCTGATTCCAGAGCCGGACGCTCTTTCAGAGAGCTCGCACTGAATCAGGACATTTTTTTTGTTTTTTTGCTTTGTCCTCCTGGCCGCTTGCATAGCTGTAGGTGGCCACCCACAGCTTTTGCGAGCAACCAGGTGATGGTCGCGACCATCGGGGCTTGCGACGAAACCCTTGTAGTAGGGTCTCGTTCCCGCAAGCCCCAGTGAGCTTCCGGCTCTAAATAGAGCCGGTAGCTCACCACTGACATCACTGGTGAAGTCAGTGGTGCCTCCCACAAACAGCAGGCGTTCCTTCGGGAACGCCTCCGTTTGTGTAGCCGCCCCCCCCGCCCGCCTCCAAAACAGGGCGAGCTGTCAATCATAATCGACAGCCGCCTTGTTTTGGTGCGAGACCTGTAGCGACGGAGCGCCCCTCGCTGGCCGTGTCTCGCGCAAGCGCACGCCGGCATGCGCAGTGGGGGACCATCTACCCGCTTGCGAGCGCTGTGCACTCGCGAGCGGGTTGTATCAGGCCCTGTGTATCAACGCTACTATGGGACATTGTGTATAATGTATAATTCTATTTGGAGTTTATGAAGTCTCCATTTTCTAGTCTTATAAGCAGCAAATCACCATTTTTGCGCATTGTGTGTTATACAGGTTGAGTCTCCCATATCCAAAATTCTTGGGACTAGGAGTATTTTGGATATCGGAATATTCCGTATTTTGGATTATTTACATACCATAATGAAATATCTTGGGTATGGGACCCAAATCTATGCAGAGAATGCTTTTATGTTAATATACACCTTATACACACAGCCTGATGTTCATTTTATGCAATAATTTTAACAATTCTGTGCATCAAAAAAAGTTTGTGTACATACATAAAATTTATATTTCATCTACACCTAATACAAACAGCCTGAAGGTTATCTTATACTATATTTTTAATAATGTTGTTCCTTAGACAAAGATTGTGTACATTGAACCATCAAAAAGCAAAAGGTTTCACTTTCTCAGGCATGCTAAAATATTCCGTATTTCGGAATATTTTGATACAGGAGACTCAACTCGTAGCTACAAAAGCAAAATTTGTGCAAAATTTAAAAAGGTCGTCATCATTATCATGATCAAAAATGAAAAGCCACTTTAGCTCTGAGAGAAATAATAAGAGTTATGGCAGAACATACCTTTGTTAACTCTTTTTCTTCGAGGTCCATAAGGTCCACAGGAACTAAAGGAGAAAAAGTGTCTTTGCTGTCAGCCATCGCAAGTCCACCATATCCAAGGGTTCAGAGGGAGGCGATTGCAGTGCCCTGAGAACCAAGGATAAATCCCACGGTGCCACCGGAGGGAGAAATAGAGGTTGCAGCCGAAGAACCCCTTGTAAGAATGTTCCAACATCCGGCAGATGGGCAATTCTCACTGCACCAAACTGACAAAGCAGAAACCTGGGACTCTCAAGGTTGCCAGTCGAAGACCTAAGTCTAATAGAGCCTGAAGAAAAGCATGTACTCTTGAGACCTTGAACACCTTCGGATCATATTTTCTGTGAGAACACCAAAGAAAATATGAATGCCAAATTCTGTGATAGATGCAGGCGGAAGCAGGGTTCCTTGCCCTCAGCATTGTCTGGATCAGAGAGGCAGAAAAACCCTTGGCCTTTTAAGACGGAAGACAAGAGCCATGCCGCCAAAGCCAGCCGAGGTAAATCCTGATATAGGCAGGGACCCTGCATTAGCAGTGGAAATGGACTGTCTAAGGCTAGACATGTCAGATCAGAGAACAAATGCCTCTTGTGCAAGGCAGGGGCTATTCGTATTATCCTGTCACCCTCTTGCTTGAACTTTCTGATTACTCTTGGGAGGAGGGAGATTGGAGGAAACCAATATGCTAATCTGAAGTCCCACCTCACCACCAGAGCATCCACGAAGGCGGCTAAGGGGTCCCTTGTCCTGGACCCATACCTAGGGACCTTGTGGTTGTGATGTGACGCTATGAGGTCTACGTACGGTAATCCCCACTTGTCCACCAGGATTTGAAAGACGTCCGGATGAAGAGCCCATTCTCCGGCGTGTATGTCCTAGGGACCTAGTTAGTCCGCTTCCCAGTTGAGAACTCCTGCGATGAATATTGCCGAGGTTGCTGGAAGATAGCATTCTGTCCACAACAGAATTTCTGCCACTTCCTTCATGGCAGTCAGACTTCGTGTGCCTCACCGATTATTGATGTAGGCCAATGCTGTCGCATTGTCGGACTGAACCTGGACAGGCCTGCCCTGTAGGAGGTCCTGCGCTAGTATGGGTACTCTGTGCACTGCACGATGCTCTAAAATATTAATTGGTATTTTAGACTTTCCTGAACCATCCACCTTCCCTGAAAGGTGCGTCACCGCTCCCCATGCTCGCTAACTTGCATCTGTGGTAAGAAGCACTCACTCTGGTACCCATAACGAACGACCTTTGTTTAAATGAGTTGTCTCCAGCCACCAGGTGAGGGATAGCCGGACCTCTGGGAATTGCAAATTATCTGAGACTTTATCCAATGATACGAACCATCCCAATGAGCCAGGACCCATTGTTGCAGGGATCTGGAGTGGAACTGGGCATAGGCCACCATATCGAATGTAGATTCCATGGTGCCCAGCACCTGCATAGCCAAGTGTACCGACACTGTTTGCATGCAGAGAAGACTGCTCACACGAGACTGTAGTGCCACAATCTTGTCTGGAAGAAGACTCCTCTGTCCCAGAGTACAGTAACGTCCCCAAATGCACCATCTGCTGAGTTGGAGAACGACGACTTTTTCCAATTGATTACCCAGCCGTGCTCTTGTATGCAGACAATAGTCATCTGTAGATGACATTGTAACATCTCCTGAGATTGTGGTAATATCAGGAGGTCGTCCAAATATGGCAGTATCCTGACTCTCTGTCGCCTGAGACGAGTCGTCATGACTGCCATTATCTTGGTAAATACCTGAGGAGCTTTGGCTAGACTGAAGGTTAAAGCCTGAAATTGGTAATATTGCGGATCTACCGCCATCTCAAAAAGAATTGGTGGGATTGAGCAATTGGAACATGCATATATGCATCTTGTATTTCCAGGGATACTATGAAATCTCCAGGCTCCATGGCCAGGATAATTGATCGTAGGGTTTCCATATGGAATTTGGGCACCTTGATGAATCTGTTGAGAGATTCAGATTTGGTTTTTGAATAAAAAAAATATGAATAATAACCCCTTCCCTGTTGCATCACAGGGACGGGGACTATGACTCCTGACTTCAGGAGGGCCCCAATAGACTCCCGGGTAGGCCATAGCTACTTAGGTTTAGCGCACACGGGGGGGACTTAGGGTTAGGCACCCCCCCGGGAGGGTTAGGGTTAGGCTAGGGGGAAGGAGTTTTAGGGTTAGGCACCCCCCCTGGGGAGACTTAGGGTTAGGCACTCCCCCGGGAGGGTTAGGCTAGGGGGAAGGAGGGTTAGGGTTAGGCACCCCCCCGGGGGACTTAGGGTTAGGCATCCCCCCCGGGGGACTTAGGGTTAGGCAGCAGGGAAGGGGGGGTTAGAGTTAGGCAATTACAGGGGGGATTAGGGTTAGGCACTTGGGGGGGCGGGGGAGGTTAAGGTTAGGCACCTCTAAGGAGAATTAGGGTCAGGGGGGTTAGGTTAGTTATTACTTACCTTACGACGATCGGGATTTCCAGCGCTGTTGGGCTGCTGCTGCCGGGAAACGTGCAGCCGCCGGTATTTCATAAAGATTCCTTCCTCTATACTGAGGACAGCTCTAAACGCTCTCACCAGAGAGGGGACATCCACAAGGGACTGATGGTCTTCTTCCACTGAGTAAGACCCAGAACTCTGAGTAACAATCTGCTGAGGAGTCAAGACTCTTGAAGCAACGACTGGCGAGAACCTCTCTTATGCCCCTGCTTTACCACTACAGGTCACTCTGCCTGCTGAGAGGCTATACACAGCGGCATACTCTGACAGTTAACCCAACAGGAATTTATGGAGGGCATACACATAGAAGGATACACATGCTGTGCACACCCCATAGCATGAGGTAACACCGCCGCAGCAGTATGACAAAACCTGAGGCAAAATGGCCACCTAGGGTGACTCTAGTGCTGGTACAGATGTACCGGATAGGGCAGATGGCTGTTTTACTGTTACTACACAATCCATCCTGTATAACATCCTGCTCAGACAGGCCTGCAAAACAGGACTTACATGTTCTCAGCACTGGCAGTTCATCCTTCTCACCTTTACCTCTAGACATGACAAATGTGTAAATGGTATAAGGTGTACAGTATAAATGCAATGTGACGATTATCAATGAAACACCTCACACACCTGTACAGAGGGATGGGGAGAAACACAGTGATAGGTATACCTGACAGTTTGAAAAAACAGGCAGTATAAATACAGCAGCTAGCATTACAGTCACATACAATGCATAAATACGCACAATTGCTATTGCAAATGGACTCTGTATCAACTAACCAGCCCAGAGGGGGTTATGGTAGGATGTAGAGCGCTATATACCAGGCCCACGGGAGACACAGACCAAAACCTTTTGAGACCAACAGCTTCAGCAGTACACAGTGCGACCGTCTCAATACACGAGGTGGTCAGATATAGTAAACCAGACGCAGGAATCCGTACCCAGAAGTATGAGTCTGGGGGGAGGAGCTGCCGGGGGAGCGCTATCTCCCCTAGGCTGCGATTTTGACGGCCGGGTACGCTGACCTCACAGTAGCAAGGCGCTAACTAGTGCGCTCCTGGTGCGTCTTACCACCTGTCCCCGGCAATAGACGATATGGTCTCGCCCGCCTTAGTGAGGACATGTTACACGAGGCCTTCACCTGCAGCCGCCTCCGACGCGTCTCTCCACTGGAGGCCAGGACTGGCACGCACGATTCCTCATGAGGAATCACTTACCTGACATCTCCGTGATCCGACTGCAGTTCGGACCTCAGCAAAAGTCGCTGCAAAGCCACATTGAGGCGTGCCGAAAACCTCTGGGCATATAGCGGTACTGGTGTTTCGGCGCCGGAGGAGGCAGAAGGAGTCGCGGTACATGCGTCATTGTCGGCGCCTGGTACCGCTAAACTCTTTAGTTCGAAATTGAAGGTAAATAACGAAATAAAAAAAACTTGGGACTGCCTATGCAGTCCCGCTGTATAACAGGTGCAACTGCTCTTGCCGCGCACCAAACAAAAAAACTGAATGCCTGTGGCTGGGGGCGGGGTATATAGGGAGGAGGACCAGTGCATGCTTGGAGCTCCAAAGCTGTAGCTGTTTGGTGCATTGGATCGCTCCAACTTCATACCCCAAGGTAGTTCCTGTGGACCCTATGGACCCTGAAGAAATACTCTTTCTACCCCTTTTAGCTTAACTGAACAGAAACCCAATTTCAATTTCTAATCTATGGAATTAGTTATTTTTGGTATTTTGGGACGTCAGTATCTTCGTGTATGTTCCCACTGTACCCCTCAAGTATTGTAAAATCTTTCAATAAAAATTATGATTAAAGTAGTAATCTTCATAAATCTTACCTTATAAAGGCGTAGTATTGCTTTAATGCAAGTATGGACAAACTGGGTTTGCCTTTGTAGACTGCCACCGTACAGTGCAACAAGCTCTTCATTGAAATTCACACTGAAAACATTGAAGTGATAACTATAATCAATGTTCTCAGCTTTTCGAAGGGTAATTGAACCAACAGAACGAACTGTGAAGAACAAAAAAAAATAAAACAATTCCTTAAGTCAGCCATCTTTAATTAAAGTATGTATACACATAAATTGATAATCATAAGAAAGACACTCAAAAATAAAATTTTAAATAAAACTTATCTTATAGAAAATACATTTTTGCCCAGGACAGGTTCGGGAAACCCATGCCTGACTATGTCATAGTTAATGAGAGGTTCGGGAACAGCGTTCCTGCTGAAATCTAGCACTGATCGATACAGATAGATCGACAGACAGATTTGGTCAAATTTGTTTGTACCTATCCACTGAAAAAGAAGAACCAACATCAAACTGACAAAAAGTAATGGTCCGCCAGCACTGTTTATTCCATATATAATAGAAATCAGACTTTGCATTTCATTTAACAGGATTTATTAAATAGTAAAACAAATGAAAAAGGCAATGAAAGAATGAATGAATGATCAGACCCTTAACTCAATATTTTGCACAACGTTTAGAGGCAATCGCTGCAATCAAGCTATTTCTGTAGCTCTCAATGAAACTTCTACACCGGTCAAGAGGTAGTCTGGCCGACTGGTCGTGAGCAAACTACTCCAGCTGTCTCAAATCTGATTGGTGCTTTCTCCAAACCATAGTTGTTCAATAGCATTCAGATCAGGGCTCATGGAAGGCATCTCTAGAATAGTCCAATGTTTTGCCCTGATCATTTCTTGGGTGCTTCTCTTGTTGTATGACCCATGACCTGCGACTAAGACAGAATGACTTTATAGATTTAATTGTGCCCTGCACAGATTCCAAACATCCCATGTCAGATGCTGCATAGCAGCCCAAACACATATTCGAGCTTCCTCCATGATTCACAGTTGGTATGGTGTTCTGTTTTTTTTTTTTAAAGCGTCATCTTTACGTCTGAACTTAGAGCCGTTATGGCTTACCAAAAAGCTCCAGCTTTGACTAGTCTGTCTAAAGGACATTTTCCCAGAATCATTGTGGCTTGACAATATACATTTTATGTTGAGTCCTATTTGGTCTTCCCCAGAGCCCACAGTTTCACAGAACGTGGTGAGATACCTTGACTTTGGAGTTCAGCTTGTATTACTTTGGTATAAATAGAGCCAAGGAAATCATCCAGTCACAATACACTTCTGTTTAATCTGGAGTTGATTTTCCTCATCCTGGGAGTGTGGCTACTGTCCCGTGGACTTTTCACTATTTATTAATATTTGCAACTGTGGTCACAGGAACATCAAGCTGCTAGGCAATGATCTTCTATGCATTACAATTAACATGCTTGTCTTTAATGTTCTTTCTGATCAACTCAGACAAGTCTCTCCGTTTCTTTCTTTGGTCCATGTTCAGTGTGGTGCACACGATGATACCAAACAGCAGAGTGATTACTTTTCTCCATTTAAATTGGCTAAATGAGTCATTAGAAGTTTGAAGACAATTATTATCATCTTTTATTTATATGTGCCACAAGGGGTCCGCAGCGCCTTACAAAGTAGAGAAACAGTATGAAAAAAAAAAAACAGTGACTTACTGTACAGAAGATTGCAGGACATGGACATAAATAAAAATTGGTGCATAAGCAGTCATAATACGCAGCAGCGCAACAGAACCCAAGGAATAGAGGTATTGTAGACCATGGGGATGAGATGATGGTATGTGAGGGAAGGCAAGGCACATGATGCAAGACAACCGTGCTCATGAGAGCTTACAGTCTAAAAGTGAGGGGCAGACAAACAGGGGTGACACAGAAGGAGACAGTGAGCAAGGGGCAATGGGTTAGTATGAGAGTAGGAAGGCTTTGATAAAAAAAAAAAAAAATAGGCGGTCAGGAGAGCCCATTTGAAGTATTGTAGAGAGAAATAGGTCTGATAGAGAGAGATTTCTAGAGGAAAGAAGAAACACGGGCAAAGTCTTGGAGGCGGGAACAGGAGGAAGAAATCAGTTGGGAGGAGAGACGGTATAGATTTGTTGAGTGCAGTAAACGGGCGGGAGTGTTAAGGGAGTAGAGATGCAGTGTGATGCCAAGTCGCCAGAAGCACATGCATGCTATGACACCTGCCCCCCCCCCCCCCCCATGTCCATACCCCCTTCCTCCATATTTCAATGACAAAAGTGAAGTGTCTTTGGGGCCTATTTGCAGGATATCACCGAAACACCCACAAATGTTAAGTATACCCCAAATTAATGTACCTGGGAGATATCTGCTGCAGTCCCCTGTTTTCGCTAGCAAAAGCGAAAATTGGTAACCTTTGCAAAAAAGCAGTCCCCCAACTCGCTTGGCCCTGGTAGCAAACGCCATCTCCAGATGGAATTAGCCGCTGTAGTCTAAAGGCTACATTCTGCAAGATACACCGGAGATGGATCACTCCCAGACATTCTCCACATGCTGGGCCAGGAGACAGCTCATGTGCAGTAGTGCGGATGGTCCCCGAAGGAGAAGTGAATTGGTAGCATTAGTGATCACTTAATTTCTAACTCACTCCAGGGACGTGCTCCTTTTCGAGACACTGTCCCTGTGTGTGTTTTTTAACGCACCTTAATTTCTATTTGCCAACGATAAGAAATTATAACTATCTGATCTAAGACCCGTAATCAATACATATACCCAATGACTGAATGCATCTTACTTTATAGTTTGCAGCCTTGGCAATCTGCTTCACCTTTGTTGGTGGCTGGGGAGCGGAGTCCATCCAAGTGGAAAGTTTGAATATATACGAGTATTAAAAAAGTTTTTTTTTAATAAATTACTAAAGACATTCAGTGTGTGTTTTGTCTTTATTTGAAAACTATTTTACAGACTACAAGCACTAGCAGGCCCTTAATGTCCGGGCATGCTGGAACTTGTCGTTCTACAAGTGCCATCATGACGGGGAGGACTTGCTGGGACTTGTAGGCCAATTAAAAAATATAAATATATATTAAAAACACTTTAATTACCATAAAATTGAATTGGAACTGTACAGGTAGAATCGAATAGGAACCGATGTAGCACAATCGATGATGTAGAACTGATAAAGCAAGATCGGATTGGAACCAATGTTGTAGAATTGAAGATATGGAACTGATGTAGCATGATCGGAATGGAACCGATGTTTGAAGACAGATGGATTGGAACCGATGATTGGAGACAATCAAGTTGTAACT